>BQNB010016645.1:0-71307 GCA_026074375.1 Tanacetum coccineum | reverse complement strand
GTATGTATTTATGGTGTATGTGTTTTTTTAGTGTTAAGTGTGTGTATCGTATGTACATAAATTTTGTTCAAGTTATATAACGATCTATAACCGATCATAGTTGGTTTTTAGTGACCCGTCATGTAATGTATATTTATATAAATATGAAGATTAATTTTATAAATCACATATGATTTTCAATTATTAGGCTTTAAGTTTTTCTAAACCCATATGTAAAACCCAAAAACATTACTAGAACATTGGATAGTTAGATTCATAGAGTATATTTTAAAAATTAAAGCTTATTCCAAACAAACTATAATAAGTTCAAGCATAAGAAGAGATTATGGGTATGTTTGGAAAAACTAGTTGTAAGCTGTATGCTGTAAACTGTAAGCTGTAAACCGTAAAGCTGTTAACATGAGCTAGAAGCTGTATCTTTTTTCAATAAAGGTGTTTGGTAAATTAACTGTTAACTGTAATTATAAGATGTAAAATGACATAAAAAGACACATCTATAATTGTAAACAAATGTAAAACAGTAAAATCATGATACTAATAATAATCGTAGTGCTTTAAGATAACATGTTTGTAATAGTCGTTGACGATGTGCATTTTTTATTAATGCAACGATATCATTTCTTATATACTTTGAACATTATATTTGTATGTTGAGTTGTTGACCCTAGATCATAATCTTATTATGTATAATACAAGATAGAAAGAGTAACAATCTTTGTGTAATACGCTAGTGGACCAGTTTCATTTTCACCGATGCAAATGATATGACGCAATCTATATGATGTTCAAAATGTGGTGGTTAAGGGGTAAGTTAGTAATTAAAACATAAAGAGCTGCTAAAAATTTTAGACGCTATTCAATTAAATTTTTTATTTTTGGAGCTTTTTAATAAACAAAAGCTTTGAGCTATTAGTATCCAAACATAGATTTTAAAAAAGTGGAGCTTAAGTCTACCAATAACATAATACTGTTCAATTGCAGGTTATATAGAAATTTGTAACAGTAATGTACAGGATTCAGTTTAGTTACAACCAAAATTTTGAGAAGTAAGTTAGTGAACCCTGCTTACTATAAGAATAAAATTCCAATTTCTAACACAACCCAAGTCCGATGCAACGCACGGGCGTGGTCAGACCTCGTATTTTGTAAAGATTTTGTTAGATGGGAGATTTAATTTTGCTTAACTCACATGAGTGTTGATGTTGATGTAGTTGTTCAGATTTATCTATTAATATCATGTTGTACAAAATATGCGAGTTTAATATAGTTTTTCTAATATTCTTATATAAACTTTAAATAGATTTTATATATGTTGTATTTTTAAAGTATAAAGTTAAAAAGGTATAAAGTCTAGGGAGGTATTTGTTTATTTTTTAAAATTATTAAAAAATATGGAAAATTATAAGTTTACTTAACTCTATATAATTTATTTATAATTCAACCACTAAAGTTTTATTAATTACCTTTTTTTTAAGTTTTTGTTTTTCACATATTTTTATATATTTTGTTCCCCACCAATTTTTTCAGTTTTGACCAAAATTGATTCAATTTTGACTTTGTTTTAACCAATCAAATCACACAATTTTGCTTACGTGTCAAAATTGGTCTTTTTTCTTCTATAAGATCAAATTGGTCCTTTTTCTTCTATAAGATCAAATTTCTTGCCGAAAGCCCCTACTGCTACTCGATGGGTTAAATATGTTCCAATAAAAATAAATGTTTTTGCTTGGAAGGTTTTCCTGGATCGGTTACCTACTCGATCCAATTTACAACATCGTGGTGTCCTAGTTTCTGATCTTTTATGTCCGCTTTGCTCCTCTGCTCAGGAAGATTCCTCGCACTTGTTCTTCAGTTGCAGATTGGCTACGGATATCGTCAGGCTCGTATGCCGCTGGTGGAATCTATCATGGACGTCCCTTGGTTCATATGCTGATTGGCTTAATTGGTTCAATTCCATCAGATTAAGCTCTAAAGTTAAAGATTTGCTTGAAGGAGTTCTTTATATAACTTGGTGGAGCGTATGGATGTTTCGTAATCAGTTGCTCTTCTCGTCGAAAGCCCCTCCGAAAGATGTTATATTTTGACGATATTGTTTCGCGCTCTTTCACTTGGTGCCTTTCTAGATGTAATTGTACTTTTAGTTGGGATAGTTGGTTGCAACACCCCTATTTGATCTTTTTGTAATTCTTTTTCTAGCTTCTTGCTAGTTGGTTTTATAATAGTTGCCGTTCTAAAAAAAACCCATATAGGTGGTTCGTCATTGGAAACCCGTGAGATATGTGATGTATATCTTACTGAGAAAGAGCTACATCAACTATATCTAGACGAAGAAGCGTTAAGAGAAATATTAGAAGAAAAAACAATGGATGAAAAAGCACGAGATGAGAAAATTAAGCAAAAACAAGCTGATGATGAGGAATTCTTTTTGGAATTTGGGGTGGTGAGATATGATTCAGACTACGAGTCATCAGATTAATAATCTAGGACCTATTTTAATTATGTTGTTTTAAATGCAATGTATTAAATCAAGTTTACGTTTACGTTTTTATTAATTTTGTACGTTTACGGTAACGTTTTTAATTTATGAATGAAAGTAAATTAAATTAAAAAAATGATGTGTAAGGTGAGTTTGGTATGAAAGGTGAGTGTTAAAACGGTTGGAAGATGAGTGGTAAAGTTGGAGAGAGAAATGTGACGTGGCGCTGAGGTGGATGGTGAGTTTACCATCCTTACTCTATCCAGCCTAAGCTATTAAGAAAACCGTTCATCGGACGAGTAGAGGCCTAGTTTGACATTAATGTTGTATGTTTTGGGTGTTTAATTATTTGTTGGATTGTGTTTGGGAAAGTTTTTATTGTCTTGTTTCTTAAGATGCAATAATATTATAATTGGTTTTATTTTTTTTCTTTTTTAATCATACTTTTTGATTTTTTTTTCCGACTAATCTACAAGATTTAAACTCGTCGTCACACAGACTCAAATCGAGTAAAGCTTTTCATTTTTATAAAGTTGTCGTGTTTACGTCAGAAATGTTTGTAACTCCGGAAACTAAACTTGAAGCTTAACAAATCTTAAAATGATAATCACAAGTTTTTTTTATCACTAGACACCTCGAAGTAGTTAATGTTTCTAAGAATGATGTATTTATAAAAAAATGATAATCACAAGTATTTAAGAATGGTGTTCTTTAAACAAAACTTAATATAGCAACACAAAAAATTTTAAGTGTCTCGGAACCTACTCTGATTCAGTCGCTGTACAGATTTATTCAATTTTATTTTTAAAATTTGTAAAAAATGTTCTCTCTTTTGTTGCATATATCTTTGTTACAAGTTTTCTGGAAGTCTAAATATGAAAAATGGTGTTTTTCTTGTATGGAAAGTTTCTATAAATATAGGATTGGAGATTTGACATCGGCTTAAAAAAAATGTCTTATTGAATTGTGTCTTGAAGATGCAATAATATTTTAATGGGGTCATATTTTGTGACACTTGTGGGTGATATAGATTAGTCAATTTTATCTTTGAAAGTTGTAGAAAACGTTATCTATTTGGTGGCATATCTTAAAATAGTTATTCAGTGTCACTTAGGGGTCGTTTCTTTTTTACTTATTGAGCCGGACACTAACAAAAGTGGGCCCTAATTTACATTTTTAGTGTTTCTTTTTTCACTTAATCTGTGTGAGTGTCTAGTAGGGGAGGCCCTCAAAATCCTTACTCCTATCAACTCAGACTCATATATCTTCTCTTTCTTTTAACCATAACAAACAAAATCTCAAAGTTTTTCTATATAATCAAAAGATGAATGGGTCACTTGTAACCATAATCTTTAACCAACCGCTGAAACCATGTCGCCGGATATCACACATCCCTCCGGCGACCTCCTTTCCTTCATCCCGTAGGAGTCACCGATCTACTACACCGATGGTAATTCGAGTCAGACATGTTTATGATACTTTCAATCAGATACTACTAGTT
This sequence comes from Tanacetum coccineum, assembly GCA_026074375.1. Lineage (NCBI taxonomy): Eukaryota > Viridiplantae > Streptophyta > Magnoliopsida > Asterales > Asteraceae > Tanacetum > Tanacetum coccineum. Next base: position 67,330 of record BQNB010016645.1, on the reverse strand, counting down.
CTTGGCTCCGGATCTTGTATCTTCAATATGCTCACAGATCGTTTATATCGTCCTCATACCCATCAATGGGTCACGGTTGATGAAGCTTTTTTTATGGGTTATAGGAGGTGAAATGAGCTCAGGAACCATTTTTAATAATAAGTCTTCAAGTGGGTCTGGTAATCCATTTGGGTTAAGTTGGAATCAGTTTCAATCTGGTGAATTAGTGCCAAAAATTGGGTCTTTTGGAAGTGGAAATTTTTCAGAAATGGTGAATCCTTTTGTGCCTAATTCATCTCCTAATAGTGGAGAGAAAAGAAGAGGTGAATTTAATCCCAATATGGTACTATTTTAGTCCATAAAAGTTGAATCTTTATGTTGTTTGAGTATGAATCCTTGTATGTGTTTTGACATTTTTTTATGGTTGTGGAATGGTGAAAGAAATGATGGTTCTGGTCATAATGATGAAAAAAAACAAAGGATTGATTTAAGAAGCAAACAAATGGTGTCATGGATGTTAGTTTGTGGATTCAAGAAGCGAAGTTGCATTTTCTCATATGAAATACAAAAAGGTTGTTTAATAGTATCATTCAGATGAAGATACAAAATACTAAAAGAAACAACATTTATTGTACCAATTCTTCCATAGCCACCCATATTTATCCACACATAAACCAGCACTTAATCCCCCCCCCCCCCTCAAAAAAGAAACAGCCCCTTAGATCTCTACAATAAATGTGTATGGCTTTCATTTTCTTTGCACAGTTTTGTTGGTAGCATGTATTAAAAATAACAAATTATGTGAAGAAGTTAAAAGATAACAATAGTTTGAGTTTTGTTATATTCTATATCTAAATCGTTAATTCTCACACTTGTCAAGATCATGTAAGTAAGAATATAAGTAAAAACAAGTAGTAGGATGAGTTTTTAAGAGCACAAGGTGAGTTTTTTTAAATGATTTTGTTTTCTGAAAATTTGATACCTTTTAGTGTCAATTTCCTTATGAAAATGCTTGCAATTATCTTATAAATGCTATACTTAATCATTTATTTTGTTGTTTTCAGAAAAAACGAAATTATTTAGCAAGAAACACGGAAAGTGAACAAGAAATGCAAGTTTACATGGATTCTCAAGAGGTGTTACGGCGTAACCACATCGACAGTGTTACGCCGTAACGTATTTATGGCAACAATGGTCATCACCATCACTACGGCGTAATCAAGTGCAAGGATTACGCCGTAACATATCTCGTTAAGGAATGCTGACTCATCCTAGTCAGCATTACGGTAACATGGACGCTTAGTTACGCAGTAACATATTTAAGCCTAAAGTTTGGAAGCCCGCGTCAGCACTATTACGGCGTAACCACACACAAAGGTTACGCCGTAATATCTAAGAATGTTATAAAAAGAGCCCTCATTCTGCATATTCGTCTATGGTACCGTTATCTAACATCTTCAGATACTCGAACTCGGTAATTAGGGTTTGAAGCCTCGTTTCCTTCACACGATCAGCCCCTAAGTTACGAGTTTTTATCGCTTCCCACATCTCCTTCCCGGTTTTCAAATTCCCGATTTGTAAAATCAAATCTTGAGGGATCGATTGAAACAACAAGCCTTTAAATATATTGTTTTTCTTGGCATCGTCTGAGCCTGGATCTACCACATCCCATACTCCATTATATTCCAAGAAGAACTTCCATACGCATCCTCCATATGGTATAGTTTGTTGACGTTAATATCGGACATTGAAACGTCAAAGTGGTATCCTTTACGGGCGGTTGTGAGCTTTCTCCCTCCACCATCCTTGTTCTTTGTTTCGACCGTGAATAGGTTTGTAACGGGGATTTATCCGGCCCTTAAACCACGGCTTGGATTTATTCTTGGTTCGTGTTGAGTACGCGTAGGCCTATCAATGGTTACCCGTATTATCCTACTAAAACCCAACTAAAAACAAACGAGACAATCAACCATTTTTAAATTGTTTCCAACTCGTAGTTAAACCAAGATAAAACTGTGATTCAGTTTTTCTTTCAGAAAAGTCCAACAGATTGAGCCCAACTAATCCACTATTTTCCACATGTTTTTTGGGTCGACTAGGGGTTCTTATAACCGTAGCTTTAACAACCTTCTCAAACACTCCACGTCTAAACCACAAAGTCACAGGTTTGGACGAACACTGTTACACGTATCTGTAATCCCTTAACGCGGTTACAAATCACCAAGATTCGTTCAAAGATCTGCTATGTTAACTTAACTTCAACTTGGCCAGATGTAAGTATTCTGATCAAACACACGACTAACGAATGAAACGCAGGTTAGTTTTCTGGATCGAGTTTGGTTTTATGTAACCCTAAATCACAGTTACACAAGTCGCCTACTTCTTGCTCCTCCAACACAGACCCACGCTGATTCCACGCTGATTGTAACCCTATCGCGGTAACAATCCTCCACGAATCAACCAAGCTCTTGATACCAATTGATGGTAATCAGAGGTTCACGCAGCAGCTTATGCACGACACAGGATAACAAGGAAAACAAGAACACAAAGAACATCTATGTTGCCTAACACGCAATTTTATTATTAAAGAAACTTAACTCAAAACTTCAATCGGTACAATGTGAATCCCTACCCTCCACGGTATATATAGACTAATCAATATGTATTAGACTATAACTAGGATTACATTTATTCTTTTCTATAACATATAAATACTAATAGAATAGGTTGAGTTGGACTCGCACTCCAACTAGGAATACTCTGAATCTGGTAACACGCTTGTGAGCCACATCCAAACTCAGAATTCGCCAACAAAGTTAAATATATATAAACTCCTAAAAAAAGAATACTTGGGTTTTTAGGAATTACACACTTCCACATAATTAATGGCTGCAAACGTAAAGCATAAGTGCAACAATTCATCTCGCAGAAAATATTGGGAGGTACTGTGTTCAGATAGTGATTTTGACATTGCAAAATCGCTTACTGCATTGGTTAGTCAACATGTCATACACTACTTATAACCCTTATTGCTTCCAATCAAAAGAGAAGAAAGAACAGGAATGACATCAGAATAGTCACGTTAACAAATCGAACAATATGATTAAGACAATATTGTGGCAAGTAAAACTTCAGTAGAATTCAACACCACATATTGGTTTGAGGGATATTAAACTACACATAATCATAAACAGTTTGACACATATGATGCGTCACTAAACGTAGTCTTACGTCTCTTACACTTACATAACAAGAAAATTATACCACACGTACAAACATGCTTAACAACGCAACGTTTATTTATCTTCTAAAAGCACTGCTACTTGTTGCAGTTACTTTCAAGTTCACAATGCAAGCTTGGTATTAGACCTGAAAGAGTTCAAAAAGACAAGAATGAAAATTTTAGTAATGATTTATTAACCAACTCATGCAAAATCACATTATACAAAAGGGAGAAGAGAGTACCTCATATATTTTGAAGCACATCGAGAATAGGCTGCAATTCATTGACAACGATTTCTATTTTCATTCTTTGTGGTGGGGAATCCAGAGAGCATGATACTCCAATTTTAATAGTTGCAATCAAACATTCTTCTACTTTCTTTGCATTCGCTTCCGTACTTTGAAACACAATTGCATCATTATCAATAACATCGATTACATGATCGGGTAATGCCATGTAAACAAATTTATGAAGGCTAAGACCTTCATTAAACATGCCGTCTGTTGGCTTTTTCCTGGTCATCACCTCTAGTAATAATATTCCAAAACTGTAGACGTCCCCACTACTTGTCATCTCGCTCCCGATACCATACTCTACAAATTAAAATGATCAATTAATTTACAAAACTGTAATGTGGAAGTACAAATATAAGTTTATTACCTGGAGGTGCATAACCAATTGTTCCTTTAACCCCACTTGAGCTGTTTTGGTTTAAGTCTGTACCAAGTAGTCGAGCTAAACCAAAGTCTCCAACATGAGCCACCATATCAGCGTCAAGTAGAATGTTGCTAGGCTTCAAATCACCGTGAACTATCGTCGTTTGGCAGCGATTGTGAAGATAGTCAAGTGCGGTTGCAACATCTCTGAGAATATTTATTCTTTGAAGAAGGTTGAGTTTCGATAGATTCACATTTGAATGAAGCCAATCGTGTACACTTCCATTGGGCATATACTCGTAAACCAAAGCTTTGAAATCGTTGCGTTGAAAATCAACACTTGAACATGAAGTTATAATCTTCAACAGATTACGGTGTCGAATATTCCGCCATGCTTCACATTCTGCTAGAAAACTTTTGTGTGCTCCTCGATTTTGAAGATGTAGAACTTTAACAGCAACGAATCTACCGTCATCGTAATCGAGGATTCCTTTATAAACAGAACTGAACCCACCCTCGCCAATCAAATTTTTTGTAGAGAAGCCATCAGTAGCCTTGAGAAGCTCATTGTATGAAACTTTCAAGAACCGTTCATTTCCTGAAGATTGAGATGATTGACTGTTGCCTTTCTTCTTGCACAAAAGATACACACAACATAATACGATGACCAACGTCGGTGCAATCACAATGACTAATATGAAGAAAGGAAACCTTTTTTTCTTTCTACCCTTTCCCTTGCATTTGGGTAACTCAAGTATAACCAACCCACCACAGAGCTTATTGTTCCCCAAAACCGAAAATGCACTTGCATTGGCAAACACTCCTACAACAGGCACTTCACCCTCAAAGTCATTAAAGGATAGGTCCAAAAATTCTAAGGAAACCCATTTGTCTAAGAATTGTGGTATTTTTCCTGATAAATTATTATGAGAAATGTCAAGTACCTCCAATCCTGCCAATGAACTTAATGACAATGGTATAATGCCTTGAAATATGTTTCCCCTAAGGTTTAACGTACTAAGGCCAATGCATTCACCAAGGATACTAATGTTGCCTGATAAATAATTGTAAGATAAATCGAGAATGTTCAACATCTTGAGGTGTTTAACCTCTGATGGAACTGAGCCATACAGGTTGTTGTGAGAAAGATTTAATAAAATAGTTAGTGCTGGAATTTGAAGAAGTTGCTTGGGTATTTTTCCGCCGAGTCTATTGTATGAAAGGTCTAAATAGTTGAGTTCTGTACAATTCCCAAGGCTTGGTGGAATATGGCCTTTAACTTGTTGGAATATGAATAAAGCTTAGTCAACAATGATAAGTTCCCAATGGTATAAGGGATAGGCCCAGAAAATTGATTTCTAGATAAAGTAAGAATTTGTAGCTTTTGAAGTTTACCAATGGTAGTGGGGATTTTTCCTTTGAATCGATTACCATCTAAAACTAAAGTGGTCAAGCCAATTAGACTACCTATACTTGAAGGGAGACTTCCAAATAAGTGATTGCCATCTAAAAATAGAGAGCTGAGTTGATGAGAAAGATTACCTATTGATATCGGAAGCACTCCTATTAAGTTACAATTTTCAAGAACCAATGTTACTAACCTGGTGCAGTTTTTCAGAGAATCAAAAAACCCCATGTTATCAGCTTCTCCGCGTCCATGGAAGTCGTTATTACCTAAGTAAATATAATATACATCTTGTAGTTTTGAAAAATCGATTGTCAACTTCCCACTAAAACTGTTTTCACCGATGTCAAGATTTACTAATTTAGAACAATTTGAAATAGAAGGTGGAAGAACTCCGGTTAGTTTGTTACCCCATAACTGAAGGAGCTCAAGATTTGGGAGTTGATTACCAATTTCTAAAGGAAGAGTACCAGTGAGGTGATTATTAGGTAAGGAAAAGTTAACTAGGAGTGAGAGGTTGAAAATGGAATGAGGGATGCTTCCATATAAGTTGCAGTCATGACAATAAAATGCCGTCAAATTTTTCCAAAGACCCAAGGTATCTGGAATGCTTCCACCAAACGGGTTCCAGACAGCAGAGAACATTTCCAATGATGTGATATTCCCCAAGAAAGGTGGGATTCCACCAGTTAAATTATTTTTGTCAATTTCAAGACCAGAGAGTTTCGAGAGTAAATTCATCTCCTTTGGTATGCTTCCGGTTAGCTCATTTCGATCGAGCCAAAGGTCTTCGAGGTTAGAACAACGAGACAAGTTTGTTGGAATGACTCCAACGAATTTGTTTGTACTAAGATAAAGATGGCGTAGCCTAGATAGACGACCAAGTTCATGAGGAATGGCTCCTTGAAAGCTGTTGTTCTTGAGAAAAAGCTCACGGAGGAAGCTGAGGTTTCCTACATGAGGAGACAACGAGCCTTCTAAGCCTTGAGAACCCAGCCGTAAAGTAATCACTCGCCTGTGCCGCTTTCCACATGAAATACCACTCCATTCACAGAAATGAAAGGAATGGTTCCACGAGGCTAGAACTTTGTATGGATCATGGGTGATCTTTAACTTAAATGACAACAACGCATGATAATCAGTCTCATTACCGCTATAGGAAGCAGAGACAGCGGCGAAAGTAAGACATGTTATCGCGAGACCGTAAAAGAGAAAAGAAATAACAGAGGAAGATGATGAGAAAATCATTGCTTGTGGTGAATTCATTTATGGAAATTTACTTAATATTATGAGAACAAGTATTGGCTATTTATCCTTAGTTTTGCATGTTAACGTTGGTGACATGCAAGTGGTGAAATGAATGGCTTCCACAAATTCCTTATCATCTTGACCAAGACTTTTCTACAAATTCTAATGTTTAACTTTCGCGACACTCAAATTTTAATGCCATCCACTTTTAAGAAGACTTGGGATTGGGAAGACGACATTTAGATTTCATTGTAACGATAATCATGCAACCCAAGTAGCACGACTAGCATCACCGCACATGGTCTATAATCCACAAATTCCTTATCAGCTCGACCAAGACAATTTGATTGATAATAACTATTTTTTATCCGTAATCAATAGACTTTTAAGAAGACTTGGGATATGGAAGACTATACTCATCTTGCATATAAAGGAGTTGCAAGTATAATTATAAATTGTAAAATAATGTAAATGTTAAACACTATTTTTCAAAAACGTTTGCCAAACACCGTTTCTTATTATGTTTCCTTAGCGCAATTATCAGATGTCCCATACATGGATAACTAGTTTCATAACGGAGTAACAAGTAACAACAAACAACTAGCTAGTAGCTAGAAATAAAATCAACGAACGAATGCGAATGACAATTAAATATATAAGAAGTAGATGATGCGAGACATGTATCAGCGTAACCTAGTTCAACTCAAACCCATGTAAGCTTATACGGGTTGAAAAACCTTATGCCAGTTATGAACGCACATCTTTTCGTCGAAAACCCAGGGGTGGTATCGAACAGGAGCAGTACGAAGCTTTATTGGTTCAGGTCCGAGACGTAAACCTTGTTCCTGTGTCAGATCGTTGGAAATGGTCCTTGGAGAACTCGGGTAATTTTTCTGTTGCTTCTGTTAGAAAGATGCTAGATGATAAAATGCTGCCGGACGTAACTACAAAGACACGGTGGATAAAACTTGTCCCTATTAAGGTGAATGTTCATGCGTGGAAAGTTAAGATAGATTCATTACCGACGCGTTTCAACATTTCTCGTAGAGGTATGAATATAGACTCTATTACATGTTCTATTTGTGACAATGGGGTAGAGTCGTCTAGCCATTTATTTTTTAAGTGTAAAATGGTTAGAGATATTATCCGAAAGATAACACGATGGTGGGATATTACTTACATAGAGGCCGACTCATATGAAGATTGATTAAACTGGCTTGTGAATCTTCGCTTATCTTCTAATTATAAGGAGACTCTTGAAGGTGTTTTTTACGTAATGTGGTGGTATGTTTGGCAATATCGGAACAAGTATATCTTTGAAGCGGTTTCTTCTCCAAAGACGATGATTTTTGAGGATATTGTGTCTCGGTCTTTTTATTGGTGTCGTAATAGATGTAAAGCCTCGTTTAGTTGGAACGATTGGTTTAAAAATCCGTACCTTGTCGCTTTGTAATTTCTAGCTTCTTGCTAGTGGTTTAATAATATATTGCTGTTCAAAAAAAAAGTTATGAACGCACATATATTTAACTTCAAACTTCAGTTTCTGAATTTGTAAAAATGAACATTTAGTTGAAACTCGACCATCACCAGGGCCGGCCCTGAGTTTTCATCCGATAAAAGAATGCCCCCTTTGAACAAACAATATGTTATTCTTTCAGAATTTTAGACCTAATCAAGCTAAGCGGCTGATTGGCACATAAATTTATCTTTGATAAACATCTAATAATATGTTACAATACAAGTTCAAATTACAAGTTTGCAAAAACGGTGAACAATATACTCTAGTGCGTAAGAAAATTGAAATTTTTTGTATAAGTTAAAGAAACAAACAATTGAAGTTTTTAAATAGTTGAAGGTACAAATTAAGTATTTGATTGCAAAAGAAAGCCGATTTCGAAGCAAATACCATGCTTAGCGTTGGGAAATAACGATTAATATTTATTTGTGTCCGAGTTTGATTTATTTATCTTCTAATACAATTTGTTAAAAGAACAGCAATGTTATGATATGTAGATCACAACATGTAAAGAGAAGACACATTTGCTTAATAATTAAAAACTTAAAAAGTGAGTAATGTTGTTAGACAAAAATATTCATATTTACAAAAACTGATGTAATACATTAATGTTCAAATACTTAATTACAATTTAAACCAATGAATTTTTTTGATCTCACTTACTAGTCACATATATACTTAAAAAAATTGCGAATACATATTAATGTTAATATACGCCACCGTCCATAATTGTCTATAAATATTAATGTAGCTTTTGCTTTTAATAGTTTCAAGACAAACTTAAAAGTAAATTTATCTACTTTGTTAAGAATATGATATTTTTAGGAAAGTATTTGTCAAAAAAATTTACCTAACGAGATATTAGATAGCAACACATGCTGAAAAACGAAATCAAAGAATTAATGAAAACTGAAAAGCCATCAAATAATGCAATTTTATTTTCAAACGTCATATACTATGCTCTTAACCATGTGGGTCCTACACAATATTTATATGCGAGTAATATTTTAATTTTAATTAATCTCTCTCTCTCCTCTAACATCTAACATCGTCTTCTACTTGAAACTTCCATTTTTAGATCAAAAACTTTTCATTTTTTTTCTACCTTAATGTAACATGAATATAAAATATGATGCCCTTAAGTTTTTTATGCCCTAGGCCATCTCCCAGCTCGCCCGATGCCAAGGCTGGCCCTAATCATCACTACTACAAAAAACGTCATAGAGCCCTGTTAGAAAAGCTCATAAAGCCCGGTTTTGCATAAGGGCTCAAAGGGGTGGGCACGTGCAAAGCAAATACATCCCAGTTTTAAAAACTGGCTCTATGTGATTTTATATTAATAAAAAAATATAACATAACCGTGTTTTTCTATTAAGAAACATGGCTCTATCTCAAAAAAAATTAAAAAAGAAATGTTCCTATGCCATATTTCCAGCTAGGGCAAATGGTTTAAAAACATCAAACTTATCACATTTTTCTTTTGTAAGCTATGAACTTTTAATTTTTCTATAGAAGTCAAACACTTTGCTAATCTTCCTATTGTAATACATTTTTAATACATTTTTCTATTGTAACACTGATTAACAAAAAATCTTACATGACACTATTTTAATACATTTTTCCTGCTATACTTTTTTTGCCAATGTTATATATGTCCCTTATACTTTATTTTTTACAATATTCACCCTTTTAACTCAATGATTCAATCTCTTCTTCATCTTCCATTCAACCTCTTCCACCACCGTACCTCCTCCTAACCACCACTTTCTCCACTCTCCGCCACTAGTGGACCCCACTCCCCTCTCCACACTTTCAGTAACATTTCTTTCTGTTGTTTCCTTTAAAAATCACCTTGAGAAGGCTGAAAGATCAGACTGTCTAACAACATTTCGCCTATGAGTGCTCATATCAGTATCCTCCATTTGTTTTCGCAAGTACAAAAACATCATTAGCGGTCTTTTGGTCAAGTCACTTCATTCCTAATATAATTCGATAAGCCTTTGTCTGAATTTCTAGGGACTGGTCCAAGATTCCAAATCTTCACTTCCATCCCATTGCCAATCCATCCTGCAATATATTATAATATACTTTTAACACAAAAAAATGAAAAAAAGGGCCATAATGCTTTTCATTCAAATAAAAAGTGTAACCCATTGTTATCATCTAACCTCACTAACATCTTTTAGTTGTAGTCCGTCAAAGATAAACCATTTTGAATATCCAAATTCTTCAAATACAAACATGAGTTGATCAAAATTCCCTATCTATTTTAAATAGTGAACAATTAAATTTGGACATAAAAAAAACGTGAACAATAAAAATGGGACGGAGTGAGTAAGCGATATAATGTTTAGAATTACAAAAATGTCATTATGCGGTCGACGTTTTGTTATAAAGTTTATTTTGTAAAATTTGTTATAAATTATGTTATGTAATTTTTAAAAAAATTTGAATTTCACCTCGAACTAATATCCCACAAACATCATTATCTTTTTATTTTTATCATTTCACTTTAAATAAATATCACACAAACATCAATCATCATAACTCATTAACTTTATTTCACTTTTACTTTTTACTATTTAGACATATGGATATGGAAGATATATGGTAACATAACTTGATAAGCCTACTTAATGAGGTAGTGCAAACACCCCAAATGTCTTGAGAATGTTTTATTTTAACCGGGTAATATATATATAATATAGGAGGGTTATTATAGTGTAGTAGCTTAAAGTTGTTAAAATAAGAAGTGATCTTAACCATTGAATTTATTAATTAATATGTGATTTAATTAATCGTAGATACATGACATTATATCTTATACATAAAAATTGATGTACAACTAATAAAAAACTTGATACGTAACCATTTATAGCTAATACATATGATACATAGTTTTGCTTAACAAAAGACGATTGATAGAAATAAACATTTTATTCGCAAATTCAGTGATACACTCTTACAAATTACATCCAAGTTAACAAACAATTGTTAAACTATGATAAACAACTGATACACAAGAAAGTGAAAATACTAAAAATCGCGAACCACGTGATCGTACACGAACCAAAACCTCCAACAACTCGTACACGGACCAACGACTAATTAATGAATGTGATATTTGTCCAATTTCTATTGCTTCTCACTTTAACAACTTTAAGCACCTACACCATTTTAACTATGGGCAGATATTATGATGGTGAATACGATAGCAAAGAAAGTACTTACCAACAACATCGGTGGATGCATCAAGTGTTGCGACAATCTTCTTCACGTCATCAACAGTTCCGTTCTGTCAGCGAATAACCATAAGATACAAATCAGGTTCCGTTTTGAAGATCTGGGATTTTTGATTTTTGGATATATGAAGATATGTTGGATCTTGAATGATGTGGTTGTTGTGATGGAATAAAAGGTTAAAGGGGGTGGAAAATGTAAAAAAATAAAGTGTAGACCTGATTTGTTAATTAGTGCTACAATAAGAAGATTAGCAAAGTGTTGAATTCTATAGAAAAATTAGTAAGTTCACAACTTACAAAATAAAAACGTGACAAGTTCGATGTTTTTTTAGACCATTAGCCCTTCCAGCTATTATGTCGAAATGTTTTGAGAAAAGAAGCCAAATAAACTTCTTAAGCTTTTGATCTCTCAAACTTTCCCAAAGTGCATCTGCAACAATGAATAGCATACAAAAAATTAATATTGATTATAAGAAACAATCACAAGTGCTTAAGTATACCTTTGGTAAACCGAGAATGTAAAATGCTATCTTTGTAGGATTCCTCTCTCAGGGAATCAAGCTTTGTGATTTTAAGAGAAAATCAAAGTAAACAAGTATACCTTTAGTAAACTCAAAAGGTGCAAACTTAAAGTGCTATCTTTGTAGGATTCCTCACTCCGCGATAGCTTTATCAAAATCTTGTTTGGCCTAGTGACAGGCCCTAACACAAGTCAATGTAAAAACAAAATATACACAGCTTAGCGCATTGCTGAATATAAAAATATCGAGGGATAAAGAGTTTAAACCATACCTTTCAGAAGGGTTCAAATTCTTGTAATAGAACACAAAGAAGTTCAAAGTCAAACCCAAACGAATGTGGTGGGTAGGAGATAAATCAGCTTCTTCTGGTGTGGTCCAACTCTAAACAGAACATATAACTGGTTAGTAAACTGAGAATGTAAAACTTACATTACTTATTTCTACTTACTTGGTAAGCCTTGAGTGACTGGTTAGCTGCCTCTTTCTTAACATTACCAGACTTGAACTCTTCAAGATACCTATAATAATCTCCTTTCCTGCACAATCAAAATCCATCAACAAATCATTACAACATACTAACTTAAGCTCATATTAGCCATAGCTAGCTATAACCATGGGACACTATCTAACAAATAATGGCATCTTAAAGCCTAAAATTAAGCAACATCAATACAAGTGATAATTAAATGCAAGATCAAAGTACAACTTAAACCATAGATTAACTTGTATAAATACAAAGAATCTAGGATTACAAGTGATAATCTAAACAATGACTTAATATAAATAATCATCTTACTTTGTAATTCTATAACAAGGTCGGTGTGTGGAGAATAAATATTTTTGTTGTTTAATCAGAAAAGACTTTTAAGAAGACTTGCGATATGGAAGAGTACTACACTTATCTTGCATATAAATGAGTTGCAAGTATAATATTATAACATGTAAAATGATGTAAATGTTAAACACATTTTTTATTAGCGTGTTTCAAATAATTAAGAGCCTTTAAACAAATTCAACATTCCTTGCTAAACACTATTTTTCAAAAACGTTCACCAAACACAATTTCTTATTATGTTTCCTAAGCGCAATTATCAAATGTCCGATACACGGATAACTAGTTTCATAAAGGGGTAAGTGGTAACAACAAACAACTTTTTTTTGAACGGCAAAGATGGAATATATATAAAAAAGAGACTAGCAAGACGCTAGAAACTTAAAGTACAATAGAGTCAACAAAAAGAAATACATAACATCAAAAAATGGTAAAATCCCGAGACTTTAACTGCGAGGGAATCAAAAGGGATGAAAAAACTTTTGACACGAAGGCCGACGGATCGGTTTTCACTTCGGCAAAAGAAAAACCCCCCATCCCGGAGGCCGAGCCACCGGTTTTCACTTCGGGATGGATTTTGATGAAACCCCAAACAAGTCCCGAGAGAAGGATGAAAAGAAGAACCATCCTCAAAACCGACGAAGATGCCAAACGAAAAAACCTTGGCGTACAGGTACGCCAACCCAGCGAACTTGAACGCCAGCTTCAGGAAAAAACCAAAAGCAGCTCTAACCATTGCCATTACGCGTGATCGAAAGGGGATACATAAGCCAGTCATTCCAAGATAACTTCATATGGTCCCTATTGTGAAGCCACGAAAATGAAGAGAAACGAACATTATCGAATAGATCACTTTTCCTCAACGGTTGAGAGTTAAACGTGACGCTATTTCGGTATCTCCAAAGCCACCAAAGAACCGAAGTAGTAATAACATAGAACCTGTGTTTTTTCTCTTTAGAAGCATGCCAAGAGATGATCCAATCATTGAAAGAATCCCAAGAAGAAGCTTGAAAAAGAGGAATATCACACCATCTAAAAACGAGCTTCCACATATCGGTAGCAATGTCGCATTCGAAGAAAACATGATTAGCAGATTCAACATTGGCATTGCAAGAAGGACAAGAGATGGCCGGAATATCCATACCACGCGAAGAGAGATTCAATCTATGAGGGAGTCGGTCCAAGGAAAGCCTCCACAAACAACTAGTAGCTAGAAACAAAATCAATCAATCAATGTGAATGACAATTGACTATATAAGACGCAGATGATGATGTCATACATGTATATGCGCAACTTAGTTCAACTCAAACCCGAGTAAGCTTATGCGGGTTGAAAAACCTTATGCCAGTTATGAACACACAAATATTTAACTTCAAACTTGAATTTGTAAAATTAAACATTTAGTTGAAACTCGACCATAAACACAATAAAAAGAAAGAAAAAACATCTGCAACTATGGCAAAAAATGACCATCCATAATGTACAATGTATAATGCAAATGAATCGTGCAAAATATTCGTATAGTTTTATTTACAAATGTTTTAGAACGCGGTGATGCATGTGATCATTGTACTTTTTTAAATAACATGAAACCAACTATACAAAAAAGATCGATAAATTGGTTACCTCATATACAATTATAAAGAAACAAACACATGGGTGCGTGTTTTTAGCCCACTGCATTCTCATTGTCAAAACTTTGTTTTTGGAAATGAAAATATGAGAAATGAAAAAAAAACCATTGTATGTAATGTTTTTATAATAACAAGCATAGTTGCCCGCGCGTTGCTGCGGGGCGGTGTTTCTTTTATCATAGATGTGGGTGTTTTTTTTAAGCATGATTGCCCGCGCGTTGATGCGGGGCGTTAATTTTTTTTATTTTTTTTTGCAGTTTTATTTTTCCGGTCTCGTGTTTAATAGTTTTTTTTATATGGGCTTATGTGTTGGCCGTCATATCGTGGGTATTTTTTGATCTGAATAAATCTATTTTTTTTTTCCTATTTTGTGTTGAGCAATATTTTTTATTTTTTATTTTGTGCGGGCTTATTTTTTCGGTCTCATGTTTAATAGTTTTTTTATATGGGCTTATGTGTTGGGCGGGCGTAATGTCGTGTGTATTTTTTTATCTGAATAAATCTATATATTTTTTTCCTATTTTGTGCTGAGCAATTTTTTTTTAACGGGTTTATTTTTCCGGTCTCATGTTTAATATATGTTTTATTTTATATGGGCTTACAGTTGGGCCGTCATGTGGCGCGGAGCGGGATAATTTTTTTGATCTGAATAAATCAGTAATTTTGTAAAAAAAAATTCTATTTTGTGCCGAGCAATTTTTTATTTTTATTTTTTAAGTTGCCTACTTAAACAAACAAAAAAAAAGTGTTAAATGCACCAGCCCAAAATGGCAGCCCAATGGGCCTGTTACTGTATTATTTTTAAAATTTGTATGTTATGTTAATTTTTTAAAGGTTATGTGTTTAAAGGTTGTTTTTTGGCTATTTGGGTTTATTTTAATATAATTTTATGAGATTGGGTAAATATGTGTTAAGCATTGATTGTCCGCGCGTTGATGCGGGGTGTTAAATTTTGTTTTTTTTTATATTTTGTGCGACTTTATTTTTCCGGTGTCATGTTTAATAAAAAAAATTATATGGGCTTATGTGTTGGGCGTCATGTCGTGGGTATTTTTTGATCTGAATAAATCAATACTTTTGTAAAAAAAATTGTTATTTTGTGCCGAGCAAATTTTTTTTTAATTATTTTGTGCAATAGTTTATTTTTTTTATATCAGCTTATGTGTTTGGTCTCGTGCCGCGGATATTTTTTGATCAAAATAATTAAGTACTTTTGTAATTTTGTTTCTTATTTTGTGCCGAGCAAATTTTTTTTTTTTAAATTTGCCTGGATAAAGAAAAAGAAAAAAAAATAATAAATGGGCCGGCCCATGGGCCGGTTACTGTAGCTACTGTAGCTACAGTAGCTACAGTAGCTAGCTGCCAAAACGGCAGCGTTTTCATCCAAATATAGTATATGTATATAACAAGCAGGATTGCCGAGCGTTGCCGCGGGTCGTTATTTTTTCACACGTTGTTGCGGGCCATTAATTGTTTTTTTAATTTTGTGCGGGTTTATTTTTTCGGTCTCATGTTTAATAGTTTGTTTTTTTCTTATATTGGCATATGTGTTCGGCTCATGTTTAAAGGTTTTTTTTATACAGGTTTTTTTTAGTATAATTTTATGGAATTATGTTGCGGGTTTATTTTTTCGGTATCATGTTTAATAGTTTGTTTTTCCCTTATATGAGCTTATGTCCCGCGCGTTGTTTCGGTCCGTTAAATTTTTTTTAGCTGTTATTTTTTTTTTCTTTTTTTTCCGAATTTTTTTTTGTCTCAGGTTTAATAGTTTTTTTATATGAGCTTATGTGTTGGGTCTCATGTTTAATTTTTTTTTTTACTTTGGGTCAGATGTTGGGCCAGATTGTGGGTTAATTTTTGGCCCACTTTGATTGGTACTGTAGCATGTTATAACTTTTTTTTTAGTTTGGGTCGGTGATTTTTTTTAGTTTGGGCCAAATTTACGTATGTCAGAAACATTGCAATATTGGGCTCGTTTTGTTCACAATTCGAAGACCTTTCCGCGTGTATTTTTCCGTGGGTATTTTTTGATCTGAATGAATCGGTAGATATGTGTTATATATTTAATAAATAAAGTTTATTATATAAAAAGTCGTAAATAGGTAAAAGTTAAGGGTCCGTTTTGTAATTTTTTTTTTTACGTTGGGCCAGATTGAGAGAATTTTTTTGTGCCAGATTTTGGGCTAGTATCGTGTTACTGTAGCATGTTACTGTAGCAAGTAGATTTTTTTTTTTTAGTTTGGGCCACTTTTGGGCTAATTTTTTGGCCCGACACTGTAGCAATGGTCAAATTGTGGTCAAACATTTGTGAATTGTATAATAGGGTAATAGGATTGGAGATTTGACATTATTGTTTGTATGTTTTGGGTGTTTAATAATTTGTTGGATTGTGTTGGATAAAGACCATTTAATTCTAACTTATTTTTTTCTCATTACCAACTTACTTTTTTTCGTACTCATTAGACTTATATACATTCAAATTTTGTTCGATATCACCAATATGACCATAAAATGACTATATTACCCTTGTCTTCTTTAACATATTTACAATCATAATTTTTTTAAATCTTAATTTTTTTTAAAATTACTTTTAACAAGTACTTTAACAAATTTAAATTTTTTTACAAAAAAATTTATAAAATATTTTTTTACGTTATTTTTAGTAAAAAAATAATTTTTTTTACAAAAATTTAAAAAAAAAATTCGCACTTTTTTAAATCTTAATTTTTTCGTACTTTTTAAATTTTTTTTAAATAAAAGTTAATTTTTTTTAAGAAAAAATTAGATTTTTTTTAAAATTTAAGAAAAAAAATAAAAAAGTTAAAAAATTTTGAAGTAAAAAGTAAAAATGTTTTAACTTTTTTTTTTTAACTTTTAAAAGAAATATTTTTTTGTTAATTAAAAAATGTACAAAAAAATTAAGATTTTATAAAGTACAAAATTTTAAAAAAGAATAATTATTTTTTTGAACGGCAACTTTATTAGAACAAAACACTAGCAAAGAGCTAGAGACAAAATTACAAAGAAATCAAATAGGAATGTTGCATCCAACTAATCCAACTAAAGTTATTTTTACATCTAGAACGACAGCATGTGAAAGAACGCGACACAATATCATCAAAAAGAACATCTTTGCGGGGGACGAGAGACGAGAAGAGGACCTGATTTCGAAACCTCCAAATACTCCACCATGTTATGTAGAAAACTCCTTCAAGCAAATCTTTAACTTTAGGACTTAATCTGATAGCATTGAACCAATGAAGCCAATTGGAATACGAATCAATCGACGCCCATGCTATATTCCACCACCGACAATACCAAGCCCAAAAAGATGTCCGTAGACCAACTCCATCGAAAAAACAAATGTGCTAAGTCTTCATCTTCTGAGTGGCAAATAGGACATGAAGGATCCGAAACCAAAACACCACGATGTTGCAGGTTTACACGAGTTGGTAAACGATTCAGATGGACCTTCCAAGCGAAGACATTAAGTTTTATCGGCACATACTTAATCCATCTTGTAGCGATAGGGGCTTTTGGAAGAAAAACATCATCAAGAAGATTTCGCACGTCTTTGACACAAAAGACACCTTCCCCATTTAAATCCCAAACCCACCTATCCTCCAACGATGACAAAATCGTCCCTTCTATGTACTCTTGTAGGATAAGATAATTGCGAACTTTTCAGACTGCACACTAACTGGACGACGAAAGAGACGAAAGTAACAGAAGACAGTTTTCACAGCCACCGAATCTATCTTTATTAGTTTTCCAAAGCAAAAATGCGAAGGGAAACAAAACACACAAGGGAATTATCGCTGATCCAAACCTCCTTCCAGAATTAGTGCGGCAACCCCATTACCCACATGGATGCTTCAATGGGATACCAAATCAACTCCTCGATCTTTAAGCTAATGAATTTCCCGAATAATGGAGAGCAAGTCGATACCGAAATGGGAATGAGGAAGGGTAACTGGAACCATGCATAGACAAGATCAACGACACCACATGGAATTGTCCCGAAAATAAATCACCAAACCCACTTGAAAAGAGCGCCCTATTTAAAGCATACAAACTAAGAGATAGCCTAACACCCACCATTTCTTGGACGAAGAGTCGTGGTCATTTAATCATGCATTTTCCTCTCTCATAACATTGAAGACCATTAAAGAAGTTCCTTCGCAAGGACTCCAACGAATGAAGCACAGATTTGGGGCCTTTATAATGGACAGATTATAGATAGGTGTCATCCTAGAACCGATTTAAGGATGGTATAGCCTCCCTCCACCAAGAGGAGTTTTGGAGTTTGTAGTTTGAGAGGCCGATCCTAAGCTTTCCTATGGTATCCTCCCAAGCCTGAGAAGTGGCACAAATACCACCAACCATCACCCCTAAATATTTAAACGGGGTTTTCATAGTCAAGCAACCTAGGTTCACAGCCGCATCTTTGACATACTCAGAACGAACCCCAACTCCAAGCAGATTACTCTTTTTAAGGTTGATCGAAAGACCAGACAATAAGGAAAAGCAATGGAGAATATTGGTAATACCAAAAAGGTTAGAATGTGACCACTCGCCTATAAAGACCACATCATCCGCATAAAAAAGGTGAGAAATATTTAGAGTTGAATCAATTTTGATGCCCTTAAAAATCCCCGCCTCAATGGCCCTAGAAACCAAAAGGTGGAGGGACTCCATGACTAATAAAAAGAGATAAGGCGCTAAGGGGTCTCCTTGCTTCAAACCGCAATAAAATTGGAATTCGGACGAAGGGCTACCATTGAGCAGAACCGAAGCCTACAGAAGAAGCAACCACGAATCCATGAGCACCATTTAGGACCAAAACCAAAAGCAATAAGCACATCTTCTAGAAAATCCCACCGTATAGAGTCGTAAGCCTTAGCAAAGTCGACTTTAAACACCATAGCTTGTTGTTTCTTATGCTTACACCAGGAAAGAAGTTCATTAATGATAAAGGGGCCATCCAAAATCTGCCTATTGGGAAGAAACGCCGTTTGAACATCCGATATAAGCCCAGGAATGACCGACGAAAGCCAATTGGCTAAGATTTTAGTAACAACCTTATAAAGACCCCCAATCAAGCTAATAGGACGATAATCGTTAAAGAACTTAGGATCTTGATTTTTCGGGATGAGAGCAATGAACGAAGAGTTGCATCCTCTAGAAAAAGAGCTATGTTCGAAAAACCATTCCACCGCCTCATAAAAATCAGAACCTACGGTATCCCAGAATTTGCGAAAAATTCAAACGAGAACCCATCAGGGCCCGGCGATTTGTTCTCACCACAGCCCCACACCGCATTACGCACTTCGTCTCTGGAAACCGGGCTCTCCAAAGTGGCCATCTGATCAGGTTGCAACTTATTAGGAAAAGTATAATTAAGTTTATACCTAGTGTCGACTGGAGCTCGAAACCGATTAGCAAAGTGAAGACGGAATTCTTCTTTAACACGACATGGGTCGTCCACCCAATCACCATCCACCATAACACCTTTAATGGCCAAATTCGCACGTTTACGATTGATGATTCCATGAAAGAACTTAGAATTTTCATCGCCCTCGATAGCCCACTGAATCTTAGCCTTTTGCATATAATCACGTGCATTAGCAGAATTTATATCGTGCAAGTTTTTCAAAATCTCTAACCGTCTCTGGAGAATGACTTCGTTTGTACCCCCTTGATCTAACTCTTTGTCAATATCTCGCAGATTAGAACGAAGCTCCTCGAGGTGACCAGATTGCTTTTTGCGATAATCATTAACCCATAACCGAATTTTCTTTTTAAGGATTTGCAATTTCTTCTTAAAACGAACCATCTTATTTCTATCATCAATATCAATGTTATTCCACGTTTCCAAAACCATTTTATCGAAATCTTGAAAATTGAGCCAAGAGTGATAGACCCGAAAAGGAGAAGGCCCATAATCAAAAATCACTTCCCTAAGTAGGATAGGGCGATGATCCGAGAGATGTCTATCAAGGCAAATTCCCGATAGATGAGGAAATACCGAGAGTAAGCCATCCGAAACTAAAAAACGATCTAATTTACTCATTTTCTTGGCCGATTGAAGAGACCAAGTAAATGAGTAACCTTCCAACTGAATTTCGATTAGCCCCGAGTTAGAAATAAAACAATTGAATTCATTGGCACTTTGAGCATTAAACTCCGAACCGAAACGATCCTCCACACATCTAACTTCATTGAAATCCCCCATGACCATATAATGCCCATCCCAACAGCCAATGAGATTCGAAATGTAATTCCATAGAATACGCTTACTAGCGGAGGATTGAGGAGCATAAATAGATATCATAAGTAACTTCACCTTCTTGGAGACCCATGAACCATAAAGCGCAATAAAGTTATCCGAGATGATGTGATTTTCTTTACAAAAAACGCTTGGATCCCAAACGCATAAAATGCCACCCGAATTACCGACGGATTCACTAATAGTACAATCGAACTTAGAATTACCCCATAACGATTTGATGTCCATATCAGAAATATGATCTGACTTCGTTTCTTGAATAGAAAGAAAATTCACCTTGTGTTTGTTGTTTAACTCCTTGATCCAATCCTTTTTGGCCTTGGATCCTAGGCCTTGAACATTTAGGGATAAACAATTCATTTGAAACCATCGCAAACTCCTTGAGATCCAATAATTTTCTCCATGTCTTTCTTACTCCCTTCCATCGTAAAACCCATAGCTTGACCAACCTTGATCATGTCGTCTATAACCTCCAATATAGAGCCGCCTACTCTTTGGTTAAGATTATCCTTTGGGGAACCTTGATCTTTAGTAGGCTGAGATTCCTCCAAGACGCGAGAATTAAGACCTCCCGAGTGACTGTGAAGTGGAGAGTTTTTTCTGTCTGATTTTACCTGGTCAGCAGGTGTAAAACCAGGTGGGAAAGGTAAACTAGAGTCCAATCCAGTGTTTTCCTCTCCTTTATCCCGTTTATTAATAAGGTTATAAAGATTAAACGGATCACTGGAAATCTCCTTTTCGTTTGGTAGAGAGTTCTGGTTAAGCTCTTGAACCAAGGGATCATCCTGGTCACCAAAAACCGTTTCGGATACGCCTTCAATATCACTTTCATCTTCCAAATTCACCTTCTTACTCATATCGTCATTTTTCTCTTCCTCTCCATTAACAGAATCATCGTCAGAAACAAACTCGGCATCATTAACTCCTTTGAAGGACGGAGACCAAACGAAAAGCTCCTTAGCTCTTACAACAAAGATTTTACCACGAACAATAATCTTAAATTTTTCAAGGATGTTATCCTCTTGTTTCGTTTTAATACATATGCGCTTACGAGCGAAACAGTCGTCCTTATTATCTTCAAGTTCTAACACCTCTCCCCAACGAGATCCAATCTTAGAAAAAGTTGGACGCGACCAGGCGTGGAGAGGAACGCCCTCTATATCTATCCATACAATCCGCTCCCTAGATACAAAATCCGACTGAGCCGTGCGTAATTGACTAAACCAGGAAGCGACTCCAACGTGCTTCATAAACCTCGTTTTAGTCTCGATCGATGGCAATTCAATCATGACCCATAGACCGCCCAAGTACACAAGTCTCACATGCTGAAAGCCCTCATTCGAAAGCAAAATAAGTAGGTTGTTTATGGAGGAGAAATCCTTGACTTCCCCCAACACAAAGTTATCGAGGTCGCGTTCCACCAAACACTCATCGTCCAAAACCATAGCAGGGGATGTTGAGATATGGTTGATAGTATTTGGATTACCTTTGAGAACCGAAACAAACGACGAAGCACCATTAGCAGAGGGTCTGGAAACGGATTTAACAGTAGGTCTAGGGGCAACATTTGGCCGAGAGGAGCTAATTGGAGGACGATCATAACGAACAACATTTGCGTGCAAATGCATACGCCCAATCCATAGGGTACACAGGTTCTCCACAAGACGATCAACATTACCCACCTTAATAAACCGAACAAAAGCGAACCGTTTCCCTGATCTCGATTTGCGATTAGGAATGAAAACATCGACGACGGTCCCATAACCTTTGCACACCTCCCATAAATCTTTAGCAGAGGTGTTATCCGGAAAGTTGGTAACAAAAATTGATTTGGAAATCAATCGAGTGTGGTCGGAGTTTGAACGATTTCTAGCCGCCATAATGAACGAAAATAACAGAGTTTGGATTGAAGGGAGATCAAAAAAACAAGGAAAATAAAACAGGGAGAATTAAAAACAAGATCAATCGAGTCTCTATGGGTGGACACGATTGATAAGATTTGGAGGACGGTGATTAATTAGGATGGAGACGGAATTTGATGGTGGCGGCGGTGGAAGCCATGAAAGGGTTTTTTAGATTGGATGGCGGCGGTTACGCCGTCGATTGTTGGATCGAAATCATAGACATACGGATTTGATTTGTTGCGTCTTGCTGCCGGCTAACAAAAAAAATGATTGCTTGAATTTGATTGGTTCAATCAAATAGTGGGACGGTGGGATTGATAGGGGTAGATCAGATCTAGTTTTTCATAGTAAAGGTATTTTGTTTTTTACTTGTCAAGGTACGAAATTTTTAAAAAAGTAATTTTTCTAAAGTACGAAATTTTTAAAAAAATAACTTTTTTAAAATTTTGTACTTTCTAAAAAAATATGATTTAAAAAAATTACTTTTTAAAAAAATAATTTTTTGTTAAAGTACTTTTTAAAAAATTAAGATTTTTAAAAAATAATGTGTAAATATATTAAAGAAGACAAGGGTAATATAGTTATTTTATGGACATATTGGTGATTTCGAACAAAATATGAAAGTACGTGGGTGTAATGAGTACGAAAAAAGTAACTTGGTCATTACGGTACAAATGAGAAAGTAGGTTGGTAATAAATGACTTTTACCCGATTGTGTTTGGGAAAGTTGTTATTGTCTGGGAAAATTATTGAATTGCCCTCAAATGGTCTCCTCTTTGCCAAAATGCCTTCAACTATTTGGTTTTTTTCTTAATTCCCTATGCGACCTAAACAACTAATGCGACGTATGAAACCATGTGTGAAATGATCAAATACCCCTTTTCCTTATCATTTGGTGTACTTTGTGAGGTACAATTGTGTAAAACTTTTACAGTGTACTATTTATACGACTTAAAAGATACTTTTTATGCGACTTGTACCTTTTTTATATTTTTTTAAAAAAGTCAAAATTATAAACAATATTCTTATTTAGTTTTATCTTATGCAACTTGTACTCTTTTAAAAAGGTTTATTTTCTTTTTTAATTTTACTTTTGTTATCACAAACTCAAACATAAACCATAACTCAGATCCACACAAACATAAACAAAAATCATATCCTCATTCACAACACGATCCAAATAACCATTAACATCAATATTAAATTTGTCCCATATCTATAACATCAAAACCCAGATCCAAAACATAACATCACCATCCTTATGAAAACTCAGATCCAACGAACACAAACACTTAAACCAATCTCCGGATGATGTCAAGAAAATCTACTCCTTCAAAATGGGTTTTCTTTATTTGGTGTTGGGAAAGTATTTGGTGGCGGAGCCGCCCTTTTGAAGAAATCATTGCTATATTTTCTTGAAATTGACGACTCGTCGTGTCGCTGTACCTGTACTTGAAATAATACACCAAATGATAAGGAAAAAGGGTTTGGTCATTTCACACATGGTTGCATACGTCGCATTAGTTGTTTAGGTCGCATAGGGCAACTAAGAAAAAACCAAATAGTTGAGGGCATTTTGGCAAAAAGGAAACCATTTGAGGGCAATTAAATTTTTTTCCCTTTTTGTCTTGTGTTTGAAGATGCATTAATATTTTAGAATTAAATTATTTAAATATCAAATATAAAACAAAGAGTAAAGTTAAAAATACATTAATTTGGTTTGTGAAAAGTTTGTCTCACATCTCTAGTCTAAAACTTATTTAAATAACATCACTTTGTTAGTAAAGTGAGTCATTGTACATGTCTGAGGACTAACGATGCAAATATTATGTTAGTTTAGGGAAAAAGTGAGGCAAAAATACATCACTGTGGTTTGCCCAAAGTCCGTCTCACATCCCTCACGTGACCAACACTTTTTTCCCTTAACTGATAAAATATTTGCACCGTGTGTCTTCAAGGATATACGATGACTCACTTTTTCTAACGGATAAATGATATTTAGACAAGATTTAGCTCATAATTGTGAGACGGCCTTTTGACAAAGGAAAAAGATCATCTCATGTTTATTTGAACATGAGAGGTAATCTTCTGATTTGCTTTATCTCATTGTACATTTGATTATTTTAATCAAATGTACAATCACATAAAGCAGAACATTACCTCTATCCTTTGACAAATCACATGTATTTTGCACTTGTAGAAAACGTTATCTATTTTGTGACATTATCTTGAAGTAGTTATTTCTCTTTGTCAGTGTCAGCTAGATTTGCAATAAATGTGTATGGTTTTTCTACTATTTCTTTGCATATGTACTAGAAATAGCAAATTATGGGAAAAAAGTTAATAGTTAACAATAGTTTAACTTTTAGGCTGAGCGTATAACATACTTAAATTTTTTATTCATTATGCTCACGATAAAACTAAACCACGTGGCAGATTTAAACGCCTAGTGTTCATGTTTCATGACTGAAACTATGATCCAAAAAAAAAAAAATTTAAAAATAAAGCTAGTTGTAATAAACAATTTAAATTAGAATTAAAAAAGTTAATCATTGGTGACGTACTTTGGATTGTTTTTGCGCGCGTGCTTAATTCAGGGCGTATCTTAAATCTTTTTTTAATCTAGAGAACGTGTCACAATATTTTTTTAAGGAGGTGATTTGTACAAATATTTTTTTTATCATATATCACTAAAGTATACCTGCTAATGCGTATAATACAACACTCAGATGTATATTTAATGATAGATAATAAAAAAAATATGTGTACAAATCACCTTCCATTTTTTAACAAATGAACTTAGGCTAGATTAGGTTAAAAGAGAAAAAATTTAGGCTAGATTTAAAAACATTTAGCATCACCTAAAAAGTAAACACATGTAATGAGCACAAAAACAATCATCTCCAATTTTATTAAAACGAGGTGTGAGAGAAGCAGTGATGCTTGTAAAAAATTATATTTTTTTAAATGCACATGGTTTGAAAAAAATATATGTTTATAGGCCTTTTTTTAGTTTTTCGAAAACACAACACGATTGTTAAGATCCCGATCATGATCTTATGATTTTACGATGTTACAAAGCAAAAAAAGGGACCACATTCTTACGTAAGATTTTTGCGAGGTAAGATCTTAATAAGTACACAATCTTAACCATATGATCTTAAGATCTCGTCCGATTCGATCTTACTTTTTCGAACCACAAGTTAAAAAACTACAAAATTTATGTATTAAGTTTTGTAGAATATGAAAAACAAGAAACTATTTGTATTATACAATTCATAAACATATTTTTTACCTACAATTTCACGTATATTATATAAGATAATATTTTGATTTGAATAATTTTACAACGACATAGTAGGATTCTAAGATTTTGGTCAATTTTATAATTATGATCTTGAAAAACAAAAATAATACTAGATAGATCTTGATTTTAAACCCATGATTTATAATCCTAGTTTCAAGACGCGACCGGTGGAACTGCATAGGTTACCGATTTCAGTTTAAAGCAATGTTGTAAAACCCGGGTTGACCCTGTCGGTGAAACCGGTTGAACTGCGAACTGGTGGATAATCGGAAGTCGATTTTGAGCAAAAAACCTAGTTAAACAGCCGGTTAAACCGGTTAAATCATGACCCGGTGACTTGACCGAATCAATTAAAAAAACGGGTTTTAAAACAACGGTTTAAAGAGATATGTAGTCAAAAAGTTAAAGATTGGTAAATTCTGTTTTGCTTGATCTTTATAAAGTTATTAAAAAGTACCTACCTAATTTAAGAATAGTTAGCATCACCTAAAAAGTCATGAAATCTTGACCACTTCTCTTGAACAATGATCATTATGCAATAATTTGATAGAATAAAGCTAGTCAACAAATAAGTATTCTTTACACTTTATATTATTGCAAATTTTATGTTATATTGAAAAAAGTAGCTATTAAAGATTGCATAGAGTCATACTTTTTGACATGGGTCAATTAGTAAAAAATATTTAGACGTGCACATAGCATTGCCGTTTAACTAAGGCTGACAGGGTGTTTGATTCGGCATGACATAAGCTTTAATTTTCTGACTTATATTAAGATTTATGAGATTATATAAGTTTATTCACACAAAATAAGCCGGAAAATTAGAGCATATGTCACATAAGCCAAAATCAAATAAGCTCATAAGCCAACATATAAGCCGAAACAAACACCCCCGAGTATCATAGACACGGACCGAACCACCATATTCCAGTCCGGTCCTCAATCCACCTTTTTCTTCATTTTCGGTTTGGTCCGGTCTAGGAGCCCTACTTTTAACAAGGCTCAATGTAGGAACTGAAGATTACAATCCATAACTTATTAAGTAGCTATTACAATGTAAGGATATAAGCCTATACCACCCCAAAAAAAAGTTTGATGGCAAGATTCAGCTTATTTAAGAGCTTCCCTTATAATTTGTTGGCTGCAAATGTTGCGAAAATGTTAACTCAAATGAATGTCATATGGACCACATTTGCTAATACGCGTGTTGGCCGTAAATGTTGTGTAATGAAAAGAAGAGAGTTGTTACTGTATGGCCTAAAATAGGAAGTAATTTCGAGAAAGGCGGACAGTTGTAGCTGCAGCGCATGTGAGATACACACAGTCTGCAGTCACCGCGTATGTATCGGGATCAACCTCGATATTTGGAAGTGCATCGTTTAGTTTCATATCGAGTTTAGTGAGCATTCTGACGTTTTTCACACTTGTCACTTTTTTGTTGAGTTCGTAAAAGGTCTTTATATTGCAGTCTATGGCAGCCTGTCGGCCATTTATTAAATCAAATTTATGAACAAAAATAATATGCAACATCGAATTTATAATGGTGGTCAAGAAGTTCTTAGATCATATATAGATTAATCATTAAGAAACTAAAAAAATGTTGGCGAATCTGTGTTGGGTTGACCTGACCCGTTTTGACTCGGACCATGTTGACAGTTACCCAAAACGCCCGTTTGTTCACCTCTATAATTCTAATACAAGTTCACAGTGGAATAACGCCTCCATCCTCCCACAACCCCACATAGCAAACACCCAATACTTTATGTACATTTCACCATGCTTTATAGATTTCATTGTTCCAACTCAAAGTAACGGGTCTCAGTGTATTCGCATGCACATGTATTTGTGTGAATGTGGGTAGTCGTGTAGACCGTAGAGAGAGATATGTCTATACCTCACTGACGAAAGCAATGGAGTTGGCGCTTCCAGCCTTGTCGAATGCTCCAAACATGGGCCTCATTACAACCTGTTATAAGTTACAAGTTTCTTAATTGACATTTGGATCCCCCATGTTCGCATATGCAATATCACCTCCTTTAATCACCATTTCTGGTTTCGCTCCAAAGAACGACGGCTTCCAAATGACAAGATCCGCCAGCTTCCTACCCTGCATAATTCATTGTGATTAAGGTTTTCTCACGTGAACGATAACAGGAGTTTCGGACTACGTACCTCAACTGAACCAACATCTTTAGAAATCCCATTAGCTATTGTTGGATTTATTGTATACTTTGCAATGAAGCGTTTAATGCGAAGGTTGTCATTATCTTGTATGTTACCATCAATCGAGCCTCTTTGTAACTTCATCTTATGAGCTGTTTGCCAAGTTCTACAGATTACCTGATACACTGGCTCAACTGATGATAGAAACAATAATTTATATATGGTAAACTAAATCATGCTTCTAACGTTTATAATAAGTAACCTCTCTAATGCGACCCATAGCCTGTGAATCGGATGATATAATGCTTATAGCCCCCATATCATGCAAAATGTCTTCGGCAGCAATAGTTTCAGCTCAGATCCGTAACTCGTCAAAAGGTATATCCTCTGGTATGTTCTTATTAAGGTGATGACAGACCATCTGCGAAATACTGAATAATTTGAGAGCATGATATTTAACACTAACTATTTTGTTCTTTTTTTTTGTTTTAACTTACTAGCATATCAAGATGCTCGTCTATAGTATTCTTAGGGCCCGTTTGGTTCGTAGAATATTTTTGATGGAATTAGAATTTGTTTAAAGAATTAAAATGTTAAGGAATGAAATCTTAAGAATTGTAATCTTTAAGATTTGGAATCTAAAGGAATTAGAATTTGCAAAACCTAGCCCATGTTTGGTTGGGAGAAAATGAAATGAACAAAAAAGAATAATTTTAAAATATAATTTCTTAAAAATCTTATTTTATCTAAAATTATTTCAATAAATAGTATATTCATATATAAATATAAAATAGAAAGTAGGTTTTAAAATTAATTTAAATTGTAAATAAATACTTATAATAATAAAATAATAATTAAATATTAAATAAATAATAATAATATATAATATATAATATATAATAATAATTATTATAATAAATAAAAAATAATTATAATTATAAAAAAATAATAAAGAAATAATAATAAAAAAATAATTATAATAAATAATTAA
Source organism: Tanacetum coccineum (assembly GCA_026074375.1). Classification (NCBI taxonomy): domain Eukaryota; kingdom Viridiplantae; phylum Streptophyta; class Magnoliopsida; order Asterales; family Asteraceae; genus Tanacetum; species Tanacetum coccineum. Next base: position 38,419 of record BQNB010016645.1, on the reverse strand, counting down.
TTATAATAAAATAATAATAATAATAATAAAATAATAATTAAAATTAATATAAATTGTAAATAAATAATAATAAATAATAATAAATAATAATAATAATTAAATAATAATAGTATATAAGAAATAATAATAATTAAATAATAAATAAATAATAATACCAATAATAAAATAATAATAAAATAATAAATAATAGTAATAATAATAATAATAATAATAATTAAGAAAGATGCGGTAACCTTACTGAAGCGGATCCAGAAGTTTTCCATGGCTCAAGACATTGGGGCACACACTACTGTTTACATTTTTAGTAGGATTAATTTTTCCATTGCTAAAGGAGTGGGGGCCCAAATAGCATATCGGCTTCCCTCCAATTTGCTGTTATTCCTAAAAAATAAATTTTTAATAATGAAAATACTGAATTCCAAGGAATTGTAAACATTCATTCCATTTTGTTAGGGAATGTTGAATTCCACATATGTGGATTTTTAAGGATTACATTCAATTCCATTGCCAACCAAACACATTGACGAATAAAATTCAGATTATGAATTTTTTGAATCTCCTAACCAAACACGTTTTGAAATAGAATCGAATTCCAATTCCACCAGAATCTTGAAGAATCCGCGAACCAAATGGGGCCTTAGTGTAAGGACGTGTTGGATTTGTTAATGACGGTAGTACGTTCTTAACACCGCACACTTTGATGATATCAGGAGCATGACCACCCCCTGCACCTTCACTAGAACAAAAAGGACAGAAACGACAGATTCAGTTGCACATTAGCAGAATCGACATATGCATTTATCATTTGATTTAAGTGCCTGGTAAGTGGTAAGATGAAGCTCTAACATGTGGTACATATGAATTGCTCTATCTTTATATGTGGTGATTGTATGTTCAACGAATCCAGATTCGTTCAAGGTGTCAGTGTGGATATTAACCTGTCAAAATTGAAAAAATTGTGAATAACCAAAATTTGGAAGTAACTTGAAATCTTATTATCGCTAAATTTCTACGAAAAAGCGACCTGAATGTCATATTGCTCTGCAACAGTCAAACAATTATCTTTAACCGAAGGAGTGGTTCCCCAATCCTCATGGAGCTTCAGTCCCATTGCACCAGCCCTGATTATTTCATGTAGCCCTTTTGGTTTAGCGCTATTTCCTTGAAAGACAAATATCCTTTCAAATTATGAGGAAAACGTCCCTAATTGTAAACATGTTAACTGCATGCTTAATTATATGATATTACGGATAAAGAAGGTATGCCTTCCCAGTGAATCCAAAATTCATCGGTGTGCATCAGTGGCTTGGAGCATAAGTTTCACATGTACAGATCCAGTGCAAGTAGTTGCACGTGTCCCTTCAGCAGGTCCGGTCCTACCTCCTATCATTGTTGTGATACCTTTACACCATCACATGCAGGAAACCAAATAAGCGTTGGGATATCATGTTGAGATCTTGAAAGTAGGTTTTAAAATTAATTTAAAGTGTAAATAAATACTTATAATAATAAAATAATAATTAAATATTAAATAAATAATAATAATATATAATTAATAATTATTATTATTATAATAAATAAATAAATAATTATAATTATAAAAAAATAATAAAAAATAATAATAAAATAATAATAAAATAATAATAATAATAAATAATTAATTATAATAAAATAATAATAATAATAATAAAATAATAATTAAAATTAATATAAATTGTAAATAAATAATAATAAATAATAATAATAATTAAATATTAAATAAATAATAATAGTATATAAGAAATAATAATAATAATAATAATAATAATAATAATAATAATAATAAAATAATAAATAATAACAATAGTAATAATAAAATAATAATTAAGAAAGATGTGGTAACCTTACTGAAGCGGATCCAGAAGTTTTCCATGGCTCAAGCTATTGGGGCACACGCTGCTGTTTACATTTTTAATAGGATTAGTTTTTGCTGTTATTCCTATTATTCTAATGAAGTAATGTTTTTATAAAATAATAATAATAATAATAATAATAATAATAATAATAATAATAAAAATAAATTTTTAATAATGAAAATACTGAATTCCAAGGAATTGTAAACATTCATTCCATTTTGTTAGGGAATGTTGAATTCCACATATGTGGATTTTTAAGGATTACATTCAATTCCATTGCCAACCAAACACATTGACGAATAAAATTTCGATTATGAATTTTTTGAATCTCCTAACCAAACACGTTTTGAAATAGAATCGAATTCCAATTCCATCAGAATCTTGAAGAATCCGCGAACCAAACGGGGCCTTAGTGTAAGGACGTGTTGGATTCGTTAATGACGGTATTACGTTCTTAACACCTTCACTTGATGATATTATGAAGCTATGACACCCTTGTCCTTCACTTGAACAAAAGGACAGTAACGACAGATTCAGTTGCAACATTTAGCGAATCGTACATTTGACATTTATCATTTGATTTAAGTGCCTAATAAGTGGTAAGATGAAGCTCTAACATTTGGTACATAAGAATTGTTCTATCTTTATATGTGGCGATTGTATGTTCAACGAATCCAGATTCGTTCAAGGTGTCAGTGTGGATATTAACCTATCAAAATTGAAACAATTATGAATAACCAAAATTTGGAAGTAACTTGAAATCTTATTATTGCTAAATTTTACGAAAAAGCGACCTAAATGTCATATTGCTCTGCAACAGTCAAACAATTATCTTTAACCGAAGGAGTGGTTCCCCAATCCTCATGGAGCTTCAGTCCCATTGCACCAGCCCTGATTATTTCATGTAGCCCTTCTGGTTTAGCGCTATTTCCTTGAAAGACAAATATCCTTTCAAATTATGAGGAAAACGTCCCTATTTGGATACATGTTAACTAAAATCAAACTAGACTAGACCGGACCGAACCGAGAAACCAGACCGGACTAGATTGGACCGAACATATTTCGTTCGGTCATCGGTCCACCCTTTTCTTCATTTTCGATTTCGGTCCAATCCGGTCCGGTTCGGTCCTACGCACAACTCACTATTATGATTTGTTGGACCGGACCGAACCGACCAACAGGACCGGACTAACCCGGACTTATGAATAGAGTAAATACACAAAGTTTCGTCACCTCTTACCACTAGCTATTGCTTCGTATGCCAACTGGGGGCAAATGAAGTGCACGTAACAATATATGGCGTCAGCTGTCACTATCTTCCCTTCTCTGGCTATGACGTCTGCGCTAACACCAATGACCATGTTACTAAAGACACCGTTCATGGCATCAGGATTTCCTGCTTTCCCGATGGCAGATATACAACCTCCTTCTATACCTATATATGCTTTTAAAATTCCAGTATAATCAATTATTAAAGCCTTCGTAATAATGGTATCCAGACAATCAGACGCAGAGTACTCTGAATCTTGCCCCATTTCATCTCTTATAACTTTTCCTCCACCAAATACACACTCACGGGTTGTTTTATAAGCCAAACAAATCGGTATCACAAAGACGAATTTTGTCTCCAACAGTAGGACCATAGATATTAGCATAAGCCTCACGAGTTGTTTTATAAGCCAGTGGAGATCCGTCTACAATAATACCACCAATGAAATCAATCGACAACCATGTATTAGACATATCATTATGCAACAGTGAAGAAATCGAAATATGATCTTTTGATTTTTGAACCTGGTTCTAGTGTCTGTTAAATTGCCAAATCCTCTTCACCTCTTGCGTATACAGATTCCATCACTGTATTAACATTTGCATCGTTGACATAATTATCTGCAATTGCATTACCTCATATTATAACTTGTGTTTATAGAAATAATGCCTAAAAATATTATTAATATTTTTCACATCTTTACGTTTTGATAATCATAAAATATAAAAACGTTCAGTGTAAAATTAAACGTAAACAAGTAATTAGTAGTAAATTTTCATTTCGAAAATTATATCACTTAAATGTATGAATAAATAAATGCTTAATGCATTTTATGATCAAAGAAATTTTTTATTCAACCTCACACTTTTATAAAATGTTGTAAACATTTTTATAAACATCACAAAACATTTTCTACATTTAAAAGAAATATTTTATTCAAAATAAACATTTTGAAATTCAAAATTTCAGACCTAAAACGGCTAGAAAAGTTCCAGAAAATTCCCCTTACACAAAAGACAAACTGGGGAGCCCCTAGTCTCCGGCGGCCCCCTTAAATACACAGGCGGCCCCCTTAATTTTAAGGGGACCGCCCACCTATTTAAGGGGACCGCCCATATGTAGATGCTCCCCTAGTTTGTCCTATAAATACTAGACTTTTCCCCACTATTTTCTTACCTTTTGCACTCATTCTTTCTGTTCTAAAACAGCCCACACATCTCATTAAATCCTTTGATCATTTAATCATAAAGCTTTGTTTCCAAGTGATCCAAGCTCAATTCCTCAAGTGCAAGAGAAGAATACTTCCATCATCAAGTGAAGAAGTATTACACCTTTGTGTGTTATTGCAATCTTATTGCATCCATATCATAACTTGTAAATCATTTGTAAATCTTGTAAAGTTGTGTAGTAGATAGATCTTGGTGATCTTTGTAAGTATAGTTAGATAGTGGTGATCTAACCAAGTAGTGTTAGATAGTTGTGTTATAAGTAGTGTGGTGAAGTGAAGTCTTGAAGTTGTGAAGAAGTCGTGAAGTTGTAAAGTTGTGAAGAAGTCGTGAAGTTGTGAAGTCGTGAACAAGTCATGAAGTTGTGTTGTGATAGATTGGTTCTAGCTAAGATTAGAACTCGACATTTAGCTTTGTTTCGTAAATCGGTGTAAGCAACGTTGTGTACGGTTTTCTCCGTCATAAGGGATCTTGTTGACATAGTGAAGAAAACTATCGAGTTAGGTGCTCGGGGAGTGGAGTAGGGCGAAGAGGTGCTTCGTTACCGAACCACTATAAATCCTCGCGTTGTGGTTTGATTGTTCTTACTCTTATCTCTTGTCTTACATTATTTTCTCATACTATCATATTAATTGTCTAGATAAGTATATTGTTCATATTGTGCAAGTGTTGAATTCATATAAATTCGAATCTAGAATTTTTTTACAAACACTTTAAAACCTTAAATTAAAAAAGCGGCAAACTATTCAACCCCCCTTCTAGTTTTTCACAATTGGTATCAAGAGCCACGTTAAATAAGATTTTTAAAATAAATTGTATTTTAAAACTTGAATCGATCTATGGAATCGGAAAAATATTTAGAAGGGCAATCTATGCAAAGACCACCACTATTTGAAAGTGATGGATTTATTTATTGGAAAAATAGATTCGAAACTTATGTGAAATCAAAAGATCTAGACCTTTGGCATGTTATTACCGATGGTGATTTTCCTCCTATTCAAAATAATCCCGAAACTAAAAAGGATGAAGTTGTACCTTTTCATAAACAAAACGATGATCTTAAAAAGAAACTTGCAAAAAATAATGAAGCTAAAATGGTAATTTATAATGCTTTGCCACGTAAAGAATATGAAAGAATTTTTATGTGTCAAACCGCAAAAGAAATTTGGGATACTTTATTAATCACTCATCAAGGTAATAATCAAGTCAAAGCTAACAAAATAGATCTTCTTGTTCAACAATGTGAACAATTCACGATTCCGGAAGAGGAATCAATAGATAATGCCTTTGTTAAATTTAAAACTATTATTACTAGTCTAAAAACACTTGATGAAGGTTTTTCTAGCAAGAATTGTGTTAGGAAATTTTTTAGGGCATTACATCCAAAATGGCGCACGAAAGTCACGGCGATTGAAGAATCAAAGAATCTAACAACCTTACCTCTTATTTTCTAAAAAGTCCTCACAACTAGGAACACAAAAAAATCAATTTTCATATATTGTTGAGACATGCTAAAAACATTTTTCGTATATGCATAATGTTCTCTTACTTGTTGTCAAAAGTATATAATCTAATATATATTTTTGACAATCTTGGTTGAGCAAAATTAAATCAAGGAGCATTTGGATTATTTCTTAGGTTTTACATGTCTTAGTGTCAAAATAATCGCTACTCCACATTTGTCACACTTAGGCACACATTAGTATTTGCGAAAAAGTTTGGTTCGTTTTTTTTTTAAATTTAACCCTCTTGTCAAGGAAAATTATTTGTGCATTATATCTAGTTACTAATTTATATGCTCTTCACTCTTTTGGTTTTTAATCCATATATGATTATATGCCAAAATGATATAAAATAGCTTTGTTCTACAACTTGTCATATATATGTAGAATGTTAAATGCCTAATTGCTAAGTGCTAAAAATCTTAATTGCCATAAAATGATAGACTTGCTGCAAATGAACCACCAAAACAGAAACCCTCGTACAAAATTTTGAGAAAATTCGATTTTTGAGAAATCTGGGAAATGTCAGTAGGCGCCCCCCCCCTTAATTTTAAGGGGACCGACCCCTAATTAAGGGGACCGACCTAGCTTGACACAGGTAAAACAATATTTTTTTCTTCCTTTTAACCAAATACCCTCTAGACTTAGCTACTGTTTCCCTAAATTCACAAACATTTCTTGGGTTTGATCCTTTAAATGTTCATTATTCCTAATTTAAACATTTCCTCCACTATAAATACATTATCAACCATCATCATCACAATCATCCTCACCAATGACATCTCCTAACAAACCCACATCCAAACCATCAAGGGTAGCCAAAATCAGTGTGAAACCCATTTGGAGGAAGAAACTAAACCCTTGTAACACATCCAATGGGCTCAATGTAAACTTACCTACAACAATGCCAAAACCACTCACTCCTCACCATCAACCATCTCAAGAAAACAATCACTCCAATCAAGCATTACCAAATCCTTACATCAAGAACACTACCACATCACCACAAGGTGTCTCACATCCTCTATTTCCCATCTCACCTATCAATTCACACGTTCCTCACACTCAAACTCCATCTCAAAGTGACAACCAAACTCCTTACATTAAGGACACTTCCACATCATAACAAGTTCTCTCACATCCTTCACTTCCCATCTCACCCATCAACTCACATAAAACTCACACTCAAGTTCCACCTCAAAGTAACAACCAAACTCCTTACATTAAGGACACTCCCACATCACAACAAGTTATCTCACATCCTCCACTTCCTATCTTAGCCATCAACTCACATGAAACTTACACTCAAGTTCTACCTCAAAGTGACAACCAAACTCAACACACAATAATTGTGATAGAATTATTGTGTCTAGGTCTTAGGATGATGTAACGCCTAAGTCTTAAGAATGATATGCCACCTTGAGAGAAGAAATCATTGCACTTAATAAACAAACCTACTTTCTAATCGGATTAATAATGGTTAATACAATTTTCTTATATTTAGCTCGATCGCTCTTTTATCTTTTGTTAATTATCTTGCGTGGGTACCAACCAAACTGTGCCAGTCTCTCAAGCTGAAAACCCCCTTTTCCTATTAGAATTAGGAAATTAGGACTGACATAGGTTTAGAATAGAAAAGAATTAACATAGATTAGATAACCAATATATTAATTAAATTGATAGATTTAACCTCGCTTCAAGTGTTCGACACCCTACTTACCACGAAACTACTACCGATCGGGTACACTGCCCATTAAAGTGTTGTTTTTGGTTTAGTCAGCGTCCCTCCAAAGTAATGCTATTTAAAACGATACCATATTCCCTTTGAAATTTTGGCCCCGAGTTTGAGATTACTCGACGTGCCGTACGGGGAAAACATGGTGAGAGTGAATGGTCCTGACCACGGGTTTTTAAGCTTTTCCATCCTGAGAAATCTTAATCTATAGTTAAAGAGGAATGACACGATCACCGAGTTAAATAACGCGGTTCTTGAATCTTGGAGTCGTGAAATCCTCTTTGTCTTTTCTTATAGATCAAGAGTTCTCATAACTTCATCACGAGCCATTAAGTTCATTTAGTTGAACTTCCTATGAGTCCACTCGAACGTTTTTTAGATCAATGTTTGATATGTTTTAATAAAGGCCCAGTAGGCCTTGTGTTTTCGTAATTCAACTGGCAATGGCAGCTTTTTTCCGTAAACCAGCTTATATGAGTACACCCAATAGGAGGTTTTGTAACGTTGCGGAAAGCCCATAAAGCATGCATTCCTAGCTAAACTTACCAAAAGTACGTTTTCGCACCACGTCCTTTCAAGAATTCGTTTCAAACCACATTGGATACCCTCACTAGTCCACTAGTTGTGGATGAACTCGGTGGAGAGACATGAGTGACTGTCCGTATTTAAGCATGCGACTTCTTTGCAAATTGGTCGTTCAAAAAATGGGTACCGCGAATCACTTATGATTGCACAGGGTGCAACCGCATCTGGCAAAGATAGATTTTAAAAATGTGCAACACTCCGGGCATCATTGGTGGGGAGCGCTTTGCTTCAACCCATTTTGAACAAGTAGTCAACAAACCACGATAATGTAATGTTTCCTTTGGATGATGGATGTAAAGGACCATAAATTCAAAGCCGCCAGACTCCAAATGATTTCCAAACTTGGATGGAATTTTGTGGCATCTCATTCCCTTTTGAAACTTTTCCTTACCTGGCATGAGTTGCAGTTTTTTAACCAACTCATGGGCCATCTTTGTAGATTGTGGGCCAACAAAGAATCCGGACACATTCGGTAAGACTTTTCTGCTAGTGTAGTTAGCGCCGTGATGTCCACCGGTGGGACCAAGCCGTGGCAAAGCCATGAGATGTCATGGGCTTCTTTTGCCAATAACACAACGGCCGAATAACTTGATCCGCACAAATTTTAAACAGAAAGGGATCTTTCCAGAAATATATGCTTCACGTCTTTGAAGAATATTCTTTTCTGCTGGTTGTTCATCCCTTGATCAGAAATTTCCCTCAATGGTATTTGCGATGTCTGTCAAACCATGGGGTACTAGCATCAAGAGAAGCAATCGAACTAAGAGTTTCAAGAGGAAACTTTTCATTTATCTCCTTTGGATCGACCTTATTCTCGTGAGGGCTCTCTAATCGTGATAGATGATCAGCCGCTAGGTTCTCAGCTCCTTTTGTGTCAACTACATCAAAGTCGAACTCTTGAAGGAGCAGAACCCACCGGAGCAATCTCAGCCTTAGAATCTTTCTTAGCAAAAGAATACTTGGAGGGCGGAATGATTCCCCGTATCCACAGTGCATTTATCCACGACAAGGTAAGATCGGAATTTTTCGAATGCGAACACCACCTAACCATTTCTTTCCTGCGTCGTGGGGTGTAACTGGAATTCCGCCTCATTCTTTTTTACTTGCAAAATGTAATAGGCCGGAAATGTTTCTCATGACGTTGACTCCAAGAACTGCAACCTAAAGCAAATCGCTGCATCGCACATAAAGTTTCAAAGGTTTATTCCAGTTCTGGGGCATCAAGGATTGTGAGCTCGGTTAGAATTTTTTTTGAGAGTGTTTAAATGACTTCAATACACTCTTTGGAGAAATAAAACGAGTCCTCTTTTTCAAGCTAATGGGGTCATGGGACGGCTTTTTCGAGAAATTCTGGATGAATCTTCTATAAAACCCGGCATGCCCAAGTAAACTACGGACACCTTTTATAGTAGACGGGTGAGGAGTTTGGCGAAACGTCAATCTTAGCTTGATCGACCTCAATTCCCGATTTGGAGATTTTATGTCCGAGAACATGCATTCCTTAACCATGAAATGCTTTTCTCCCAGTTTAGAGCTAAATTGTGTGTCGTTTCACACCGCTTAAAAGCATCTTTTCCAAATGGGTTAGAGACTGTAAGAAAGAACTTCCAAAAACCCGAAAAGTCATCCATAAACACTTCCATTGTTTTATTTTCGATCATGTCGTAGGAAGTATTGCCATCATACCTCTCTGGAATGTGCCTGGTGCATTGGCATAGGCAAAGAGTCAAATAAGCGACGGTAGGCAAAGGTTTCCGTATGGGCAAGTATAAAATTGTCCTTTTCCTGATTCATGTTGGTTCGATGGTATTAGAAAATACCCTAGAAACCATCGAGAAAACAAAGTATAATTCGTTTCCATACCCCAAGCCCTCTCGATCATTTTGGGACCATGAATGGTAAGGAAAAATGGTCTTATTCGGGTGGCTTCATTCAATTTTTCGGTAGTCAATGGCATACCGCCGCCATCCCGTAACCTAATCGAGTTGGGATCAACTCATTTTTTCTCATTCTTAACTACGTAAAACCACACCTTTCTTTGGTACACATTGAAACCGGGATCCTTACCCAGGGACTATCCGAGATAGGTCGATTAATGCCAGCGTTAATGAAGTTATCAACTATCCTTTTTTAATACATCGTGGATTTTGGGTTTACCCTCTCTGATGTTGGACCCGCTGGTGTTATCCTCATCCATTAGAATGTGGAGAGTACAAAATTCTGGTAATACCCTTGATAACGAGAGTTTCCAAGCGATTGGCTCGCTTGTGGACTGCAACACCTTTATAAGCGGCTTTCTCCCCATACTCAAATCTTTAGCATGAATGACTGGTAACTTGTTGTCACCCTCCAAAAATGCTATTTCGATGTGGGGAAGGTAAGTCCTTGAGCCTCAGACCTCGGATAGTTTAACAATCATGTTTCATCGGTTTTGCTTCACAAATCTTAAGTTCTTTTTCCTAACCTCAGGAAATTAATTTTCATGGTTTAAGGAAGTGGTGATAAAGGCTCACTATTTAGGATAGCTTCAAGAAGAAGAATGTCCTTCTCGGGATCACATTCGGCATCATCAATTTCGCCAGATTTATATGAGTATCAGAAAGTTCACCTCGATTATTTCTTCAAGAAATAAAATCACTACCCTCGAAGGGTGTGAGGGTGGGAGAAGTGGAATCAACATTGTTTCAAAAGTAAGGAGTGGCATTTTCCATTTAGCAGATACATTCCGAGAAACCTAAATTTCTTGGGAATATTCCTCACAAGCTATATCAAAAAATCGACCTTGTTTAAACAGATTCCATGCATTGTAGGTAATTTTTTCGTATCACCTACTTAGAAAGTCTCGGAATTGTCATCATGTCTTAAGGTCATTTCTTCACCGGGAACATCAGATCAAGGCCCTTGCCGTTCTTAAAAATGGTCTCCTAAAAATCAACGGGATCTAGGGTCGGCAGACATAGTTTAACTACCACAAAAATTCCTGGAAAGTAGACAGGTTCTCAGACCATCCACAAAAACATCCTCGCTATGCCGGGTGGATGGATATTGATCGGTCGGCTAATTCGAGTACCATCCAAGTATTTGTTAGTCCCATGGAGATTATGCTTCTCAAAAACGAGAGAGGCATTAGATTGATGTCCTCAGCTACCGAGAACGGCCAGGGCACAATCATTCAACTAAACTCTGGTAAATCACAAGAAACAGTATCAGAAATCTACCCGGTCTCCTAATTTTTCAGGAAATGTCTTTAGTATGACTGCCGCAATTTATCATAACCGGTGTTATTGGGTTAAATTCCAAGATCTTGTCTTTGTTGTTCAATAAGCATTCTGAACAACGGTCCGAACTTAGGCATGGTAGCCAAGATAGCATCCGCAAGCTTAGCTCGAAGTGGAGATTCCGAAAAAATTCCATAAATTCAAGAGCTAAAAGGTCTCATTCGCGGACTTTCGTCCTTGTTTTACCCTAGATGGATGGATATGGTAAAGTTTGCTTTGTTCTAGGCATAAACCGTTCATCATTTTGACATTCAACATGTTGGACTTCATTGGTACTATTCCGTTAGGAAGTCACCGTGTCTTTGTCACCCTCGTTTCAACCTTCCATCACCGGAGGTGGGAATTTTGAGTCCATCATATGAAACAACCCGCTTCTAGTGGTGAATGGCTTTCAATTCACCCTTTTCGGGTTTATCAACTGTGTTAGCTAGGAAAGAGAACCCGAACTTGAAGTAAAGCTTGTTGGAATTTACGAGTTTTGTAAGCAAGTCGGTTATGGTTGGTCCATTTGGATTTTAGCATGTGTTTTTTTTGCAAAAACGCCATTCATTAGGCGTTGACTACTTTCAAAATCAGATTTTTGACACACCCGAAGCTGATGAGGTCCGGACTTGGTAAGACTGGTGTTGAATAACCGGGTTGAATACAGTTTGGGGGCATTTGTTGAATACCTGGGGATCCTTTGGATTTGACCATGGTTATAGCTAATCCCACGTTTTGGTTTTTGGTTCCAACGATTTGATTGTGGCTTGGTTGTTTGTTTGCATGAGAAAACCGGGAGGTTCGAATTATGTTTGCCATCGGTGGCGGACGGTAACCGGAATTTCCTTGGTTGAAATTTGCTGCGGCAGCTTGCGAGACGTATTCTTGGATGTTATCTCGGTAATTGACGCATTGGTAAGTGCGGAACAATTAACGATATGATTGGGGCGCCAGCGCAGAGGTAAACACAACTTTGCTCAACCGCTTTTACGGGAGCGGGAGCTGGAACTGGAGATGTCTGCTTGTCGAGAAGTAGAGCTCTAACCATATCTTTCAATTCAGCAACATCGGGAGATACTCCGGAGGTGGAAGCGCTTGTACTCACTTTAAAGCGACAATGACTTTGCTTCGGAGTTACGAACTTTGACTTGCTTCGAGATGCTTGAGCAATCAGCGGGCCTTTTACCAAAAAGTACCACCAGCGGCGGAGTTCAAAGAGCCCCTTGACAATTAACATTTAAGCATTGTAAAATGTATCAAGTTGGTTAAGCTCCGAGAAGCCATGAAGGGACATGCCTCGGAGAAGATCTAGAATCGATCCCAAGCCTTCACTGAACGACTCATCAAATCTTTGTTTTAAATTGGTAATTTCGTTCCGAAGATTTGTCGTTTTAGAAATTTGGTATAAAACTGATATATGAATTTGGCAACGAGTCATATCCCATGTCATAATTTATCGAGGGAGTCTTTCTCAAGACCATATCCGGCTGCCCCTAAATCGAGAGAGAAAGGAAAAAGCACGCAATTTAATTGATGTGGTCGGGACATTAGGATATCACAAAGTAGATGTGATTTTATAGAAGTAACGATGTGGGCATGTGGGTCCTCTTTGTCGTTTCCGAAGAAACTGCTTGTTCTGGACAATAGTTGTAGTACACGCCATGCGTGATCTCAAATTGCTGCCTCGATTTCAGGAACAACAATTGCGATCCTCGGTATCCCTCGGTGTGTAAGCCTGGAGCAATTCAGGCCCGATAGTACGATGTATCAGCCCATCGTAACTATAGGAAAGTGCAACAAGATTCGGAGACTTGTTGTAGATTAGTTGATGTTGACAAGTAGACGACCGAGCATGATAACGAGTGCGCATCTGCATTTCTAAAATAGAGAACAAGAAAGATAATTTTGGTTTTTTTTTTTTTTTTTTTTTTTTTTCACATCTATTTAAAAAACGGACAGGAACCTAAAACTGGAGACAACTTAGAACCCAAATAGTCCAATACATCACGTAGCCTCCCAAAAAGCAATACAATCAAGTGAGCGAGGAGAGGAATAAGCGTCGAAGGCAGTATTTCACCTTCCGGGTCGTAGTTCCTTGGAACAACCCTCCGTATAACCACACTTAAAGTTTTGTATCATCCTTTTGATGTGAGTCTTACCTTGTAAACGACACAATTGGTAAAGTTTAAAACCTTTGATATCGAGTTGGGAAATTTGCATTTTTCCACACGTTAGGGAACAATAGAAAATTTGATGTTATTTTATTTATATATTTTTTATGGACAATTTTTATATTTTTGATTTTTCTTTGGCTTTTGTATGATAATTATACTAAAAAAAAAATTGGAAAAAATATTTTTGTATTTTTTATGTTTTTTTTTTTTGTTTTTTTTTTTTAGAAGAAAATATTCACAAGGTTCAAAACAAACTGTCACAACTTAACGATATGCTTGCTCAGCCTCCCCCGGCAACGGCGGCCAACATTTGGTTTCGCTGAACTTTACTCCTTTAAAACTGTATATATAAATGATTTAAATAAACTCCGAGGATGAGAATACCGCGAACCAAGAAGAACCGGAAGCAGTATAAGAGTGGTCCCGGGTCGTTAAGTCCACCGAGGCTAGAGATGGAAAATCGCAAAACGATTGATGATTTGTGCTTGGATGTCACAAGGAATGATTGGATGCTAATACTAATAAGCAATTGCACATAAAATTAAGTAAAGAGAATAAGTTAAAACAAACATAGAAGCTAGAAATGGCAAAAACACTTAAATGACTTTTACACTAAGGCATAAATAAGCTCAAATAAGCTTAAGGCAAATTAAATAAGCTAAGCTAACTCTAAGTAAGTAAATACAAAAAGAAATTAAGCTAAATTAAACAAGATAAACACAACAGTACTAATAACAGGACTAACAGCATTAACTACCAGTACTAACTTGGAGTTATAAACTGCTCAGATTGAGTAGTTTCTGTTAGCTTAAGGTTCGTACATGCTAGTAATACTTAACATTAATTAACTTAGAGTTAGTACTACGCTAGGCTATCAAAACTCAAGTAACAATAAATAAGACAAACTGGCTAAAACAGAAGTTCACCTGAAGTTCACACACATTGTCCTAAATGAATGAAGTATCTTTTGCTTTGATGTTTGCTTGCACTTGTCATATTTTTCCTTCCTTCTTGCTACATGTTAGAAATATTTGTATTGTTCTAACTCGTTTTTGTAGCCAAGAAACCATAGCTCGATTCCTTGGTGCCCTCGAACGAGGGGGAGCACACATCAAGGGGGAGCATTTATTCCGTCGATTTTACTAGCAATTCTCGACGATGCCTTTTTGATTCTATAAAAAGGGGGAGAAATGACATAAAACTCACTAAATACTTGTTTAAAAATAATTTTATATTTAATGAGTTTAAATTTTGTAATCATCAAAAAGGGGAAGATTGTTGATAGAAATAATGCCTAAAAACATTATTAATATTTTTCACATCTTTACTTTTTGATAATCACAAAATATAAAAACGTTCAATGTAAAATTAAACGTAAACAAGTAATTAGTAGTAAATTTTCATTTCGAAAATCATATCACTTAAAGGTATGAATAAATAAATGCTTAATGCATTTTATGATCAAAGGAAATTTTTATTCAACCTCACACTTTTATAAAATGTTGTAAACATTTTTATAAACTTCACAAAACATTTTATACATTTAAAAGAAATGTTTTATTCAAAATAAACATTTTGAAATTCAAATTTTCAGACCTAAAACGGCTAGAAAAGTTTCAGAAAATCCCCCTACACAAAAGACAATCTGGGGAGGCCATAGTCTAGGGCGGCCCCCTTAAATACACGGGAGGCCCCCTTAATTTTAAGGGGACCGCCCATAGGTAGACGCTCCCCTAGTTTGTCCTATAAATACTGGACTTTTTCCCACTATTTTCTCACATTTTGCACTCATTGTTTCTGTTCTAAAACAGCCCACACATCTCATTAAATCCTTTGATCATTTATTGATAAAGCTTTGTTTCCAAGTGATCCAAGCTCAATTTCTCAAGTGCAAGAGAAGAATACTTCCATCATCAAGTGAAGAAGTATTACACCTTTGTGTGTTATTGCAATCTTATTGCATCCATATCATAACTTGTAAATCATTTGTAAATCTTGTAAAGTTGTATAGTAGATAGATCTTGGTGATCTTTGTAAGTATAGTTAGATAGTGGTGATCTTACCAAGTAGTGTTAGATAGTTGTGTTATAAGTAGTGTGGTGAAGTGAAGTCTTGAAGTTGTGAAGAAGCCGTGAAGTTGTGAAGTTGTGAAGAAGTCGTGAAGTTGTGAAGTCGTGAACAAGTCGTGAAGTTGTGTTGTGATAGATTGGTTCTAGCTAAGATTAGAACTCGACATTTAGCTTTGTGTCGTAAATCGGTGTAAGCAACGTTGTGTACGGTTTTCTCCGCCATAAGGGAGCTTGTTGACATAGTGAAGAAAACTCTCGAGTTAGGTGCTCGGGGAGTAGAGTAGGGCGAAGAGGTGCTTCATTACCGAACCACTATAAATCCTCGCGTTGTGGTTTGATTGTTCTTACTCTTATCTCTTGTCTTACATTATTTCCTCATACTATCATATTAATTGTCTAGATAAGTATATTGTTCATATTGTGCAAGTGTTGAATTCACATAAATTCGAATCTATAATTTTTTACAAACACTTTAAAACCTTAAATTTAAAAAGCGGTAAACTATTCAACCGCCCTTCTAGTTTTCCACAACTTGATTACCGCCAATTCTTATAAGAGTGATAGATTTTGCATCCCCTGGCTAGAAATATCCGGTTTCAATTTGTTTCGATTCAGACTAAAATCATATTTCGGAATACGTGACAAAAGGAACTAAGATTCGATATTTGACCTGAAATCTGGTGGCTGTTCCTACCGGTATATTTAACCTCATGCCATATGCTTTTCTCCGATCAAAAATCAAACATGGATTGACCTCAATAAAATGATAATGGCTGCCAACTCGAAAATATTGAAATGGTTCAGTTTAGCAAACAACGCGCATTAATATCAGTCTATTTTTGAAGTAGTGAAGACTGTATGAAAAATCTTAGAAAATGTACAAAGGAAAATACATGTATTCGTCTATCTCCGTTGTTAGTTACTTTAAGGATTACGGCTTCCCTTCCTGAATTAAGCAATATATGCCCATTTCTAAGGATTAGTTCGAAAGGAATCGTTTCACCTTCTATAATTGGGAACTTTTTAAGTGAAGGAACTGCAGAAGCAACAAACTCCAATTAGCGCCCTTAAAGATAAAAATAACAAACTTCAACAAACTCTAATGATGAAAGTACAGGTTTCTTACTTGGAAGGAACGAGCCGTGTAAAGCTGGCTCCAAATTTCCATTTTCGCTTGATATTGGATTGTGTACGGTAATTAACTTTGTACCATCGGGAAAGGTTCCCTCAACCTAAACAAAGTTCAGTAAGATGGTTCTGTTATCAAGAAACATTGAGATCAAATGCAAATTAAGTCACCTGCATAGAATCTAAAAGGTGTGGGACTGTTGGAAGAACTTGTCTCCCGTCGATTAAGAAAAATATGTAAGATTTATGTCCTAACGTTCAGCTCATTGTTAAATATGGAAACTTATAGCCACCAACGGGAGTATGGGAAGTATATTAGATATCAGTTTGTAAACTTATTTCATCCACTATTGGATATACACTTGTGTAATTCATCTTGTACTGAGAACATTCGCTTGAACTTTCATTGGCTATGTTCAAATGAATCACAAAGATAGAACCATTATGAAATATACGTCTGCTTCTTCTGAATTTTAATGTATGTAAGCAGAAATCGGTTTTGGAGGAACCCCGTGAATCTTATGGTTTGTTCTTGGCAACCAACATTTTAACCATCTAAACCACATGTTTTATTTAAACCATAAATATTCAGCATATTGTTCTTTGTAAAAACAAGTTTTTTTAGTATGGATCAATTATAAGTTTATAACCCAGTATTATAATTGTAGACCTAAAAAATTAACAAGCCGTGCAGATAAACCTAATGTCATCAACAGCTATGATTACACCTTACAGATAAAGAAAGTCTATAATATATGGATTATATTACAATGTACCTTCCTAAAAGCTGTCTCCCAATATCCATTAATTCTGCCACACTTTTGTCACCATCATGTACAAATTCCAAAGTCTAACAACACGCGTTATTTGAACTCGATTGAATGGATATTTGACCACGATTAAAAGTTTTTCTTACAATATTCAAGTTTCTTATTGGGGACGATTTCCCTCCTTCTGAAAGAAATATGCAATTTCCAAAACTCAAGGACAACACCACTAACCAGAAACTTGAAGCTAATTTTGGAACTTTATAAGTATAATCAAATGCAAAAACGAACACTTCATAATCGAAACAGATTTAAAACTTTTCAAAAATATCCATAACAAATACGAGAAGTTAATAAATCTAACGACAAATTTGCAACGAAATCTACATCAATAGTGAATGGACATGTTAACGATGTAGTACACAGTACCTTAAGCTAAAAGTCTATTCACATAGAATTTAAATTGTTTACAACTGAAAATCGATCAAGTTATGATATATACCTAAAAATATAACAACCCTTCCCACATCGTTATCTCATGTAAAACCCAAAAATTTGAATTTCATTTCATATTGGTAATTTTGAATATAACCTAAAGTTTATTAATAAGCGTTTGAAATTAAAACCTTAGGTTATAAATATTTGTAAATATTAAAGATATAACATAAGATATATTGTTAACTATATATATATATATTTATTTTATTTATATATATTATATATATATTCTATAGTTATTATATTATATATATTTATACTATTCTATATTTATATATTATATTAAATAAATTCTAATTTATATGTATGAAATTCCCCCCCCCCCTTAAAAAATAGAAAATATTTTTGGGGTTTTTGTTATTTAGGTTTATTTACCTTCCTTTTTTGTTTAAAACATATTTTAAGTATTAAGAGTAAAAAGGTTTTAGTAAATATTTGTGTAAACTTCAAAATGGAAGAAAATATTTTTGTCCCCCTCCTCTTTGAGTGTAACCGGCCATATATGGTGTATAAACACACCATATCTTTCATTTTATGATCAAAGAAATTTTTTATTCAACCTCACACTTTTATAAAATGTTTTAAACATTTTTATAAACTTCACAAAACATTTTATACATTTAAAAGAAATGTTTTATTCAAAATAACCATTTTGAAATTCAAATTTTCGGACCTAAAACTGCTAGAAAAGTTCCAGAAAATTCTCCCTACACAAAAGACAAACTAGGGAGCCCCTAGTCCCCCCCCCCCCTCTTAATTTTAAAGGGACCGCCCACCTATTTAAGGGGAGCACCCATAGGCAGACGCTCCCGCAGTTTGTCCTATAAATACTGGACTTTTCCTCATTATTATCTCACATTTTGCACTCATTCTTTCTGTTCTAAAATATCCCACACATCTCATTAAATCCTTTGATCATTTATTGATAAAGCTTTGTTTTTAAGTGATCCAAACTCAATTCCTCAAGTGCAAGAGAAGAATACTTCCATCATCAAGTGAAGAAGTATTATACCTTTGTGTGTTATTGCAATCTTATTGCATCCATATCATAACTTGTAAATCATTTGTAAATCTTGTAAAGTTGTGTAGTAGATAGATCTTGGTGATCTTTGTAAGTATAGTTAGATAGTGGTGATCTTACCAAGTAGTGTTAGATAGTTGTGTTATAAGTAGCGTGGTGAAGTGAAGTCTTGAAGTTGTAAAGAAGTCGTGAAGTTGTGAAGTTGTGAAGAAGTCGTGAAGTTGTGAAGTCGTGAACAAGTCATGAAGTTGTGTTGTGATAGATTGGTTCTAGCTAAGATTATAACTCGACATTTAGCTTTGTGTCGTAAATCGGTGTAAGTAACGTTGTGTACGGTTTTCTCCGCCATAAGGGAGCTTGTTGACATAGTGAAGAAAACTCTCGAGTTAGGTGCTTGGGGAGTAGAGTAGGGCGAAGAGGTGCTTCGTTACCGAACCACTATAAATCTTCGCGTTGTGGTTTGATTGTTCTTACTCTTATCTCTTGTCTTACATTATTTCCTCATACTATCATATTAATTGTCTAGATAAGCATATTGTTCATATTGTGCAAGTGTTGAATTCACATAAAT
Organism: Tanacetum coccineum; assembly: GCA_026074375.1. Classification (NCBI taxonomy): domain Eukaryota; kingdom Viridiplantae; phylum Streptophyta; class Magnoliopsida; order Asterales; family Asteraceae; genus Tanacetum; species Tanacetum coccineum. The sequence goes on along the minus strand of BQNB010016645.1, from coordinate 18,718 downwards.
TCGAATCTAGAATTTTTTACAAACACTTTAAAACCTTAAATTAAAAAAGCGGTAAACTATTCAACCGCCCTTCTAGTTTTCCACAACTTGATTACCGTCAATACTTTCAAGAGTGACAGATTTTGCATCCCCTGGCTAGAAATATACGGTTTCAATTTGTTTCGATTCAGACTAAAATCATATTTCGGAATACATGACAAAAGGAACTAAGATTCGATATTTGACCTCAAATCTGGTGGCTGTTCCTACCGGTATATTTAACCTCATGCCATATGCTTTTCTCCGATCAAAAATCAAACATGGATTGACCTCAATAAAATGATAATGGCTGCCAACCTAAAAATTTCGAAATGGTTCAGTTTAGCAAACAACGCGCGTTAATATCAGTCTATTTTTGAAGTAGTGAAGACTGTATGAAAAATCTTAGAAAATGTACAAAGGAAAATACATGTATTGGTCTATATCCGTTGTTAGTTACTTTAAGGATTACGGCTTCCCTTCCTGAATTAAGCAATATATGCCCATTTCTAAGGATTAGTTCGCAAGGAATCGTATCACCTTTTATAATTGGGAACTTTTCAAGTGCAGGAACTGCAGAAGCAACAAACTCCAATTAGCGCACTTAAAGATAAAATAACAAACTCCAACAAACTCTAATGATGAAAGTACAGGTTGGTTACTTGGAAGGAACGAGCCGTGTAAAGCTAGCTCCAAATTTCCATTTTCGCTTGATATTGGATCGTGTACGGTAATTAACTTTGTACCATCGGGAAAGGTTCCCTTAACCTGAACAAAGTTCAGTAAAATGGTTCTGTTATCAAGAAACATTGAGATCAAATGCAAATTAAGTCACCTGCACAGAATCTAAAAGGTGTGGGACTGTTGGAAGAACTTGTCTCCCGTCGATTAAGAAAAATATGTAAGATTTATGTCCTAACGTTCAGCTCATTGTTAAATACGGAAACTTATAGCCACCAACGGGAGTATGGGAAGTATATTAGACATCAATTTGTAAACGTATTTCATCCACTATTGGATATACACTTGTGTAATTCATCTAGTACCGAGAACACTCGTTTGAACTTTCATTGGCTATGTTCAAATGAATAACAAAGATAGAACCATTATGAAAAATACGTCTGCTTCTCCTGAATTTTAATGTATGTAAGCAAAAATCGGTTTTGGAGGAAACCCTGAATCTTATGGTTTGTTCTTGGCAACTAACATTTTAACCATCTAAACCACATGTTTTATTTAAATCGTAAATATTCAGCATATTGTTCTTTGTGAAAACAAGTTTTTTTTAGTATGGATCAATTATAAGTTTATAACCCAGTATTATAATTGCAGACCTAAAAAATTAACAAGCCGTGCAGATAAACCTAATGTCATCAACAGCTATGATTACACCTTACAGATAAAGAAAGTCCATAATATATGCATTATATTACAATGTACCTTCCTAAAAGCTGTCTCCCAATATCCATTAATTCTACCACACTTTTGTCACCATCATGTACAAATTCCAAAGTCTAACAACACGCAGAGATGATGGTCAGGATATTTGAACACGATTAAAAGTTTTCTTACAATTTCAAAGTTCTTATTGGGGACGATTTCCCATTCCTGAAAGAAATATACAATTTCCAACTCAAGGACAACACGACTAACCAGAAACTTGAAGCTAATTTTGGAACTTTATAAGTATAATCAAATGCAAAAACGAACACTTCATAATCGAAACAGATTTAAAACTTTTCAAAAATATCCATAACAAATACGAGAAGTTAATAAATCTAACGACAAATTTGCAACGAAATCTACATCAATAGTGGAAAGACATGTTAAAGATGAAGTACACAGTACCTTAAGCTAAAAGTCTATTCACATAGAATTTAAATTGTTTACAACTGAAAATCGATCAAGTTATGATATATACCTAAAAATATAACAACCCTTCCCACATCGTTATCTCATGTAAAACCCAAAAATTTGAATTTCATTTCATATTGGTAATTTTGAATATAACCTAAAGTTTATTAATAAGCGTTTGAAATTAAAACCTTAGGTTATAAATATTTGTAAATATTAAAGATATAACATAAGATATATTGTTAACTATATATATATATATTTATTTTATTTATATATATTATATATATATTCTATAGTTATTATATTATATATATTTATACTATTCTATATTTATATATTATATTAAATAAATTCTAATTTATATGTATGAAATTCCCCCCCCCCCTTAAAAAATAGAAAATATTTTTGGGGTTTTTGTTATTTAGGTTTATTTACCTTCCTTTTTTGTTTAAAACATATTTTAAGTATTAAGAGTAAAAAGGTTTTAGTAAATATTTGTGTAAACTTCAAAATGGAAAAAAATATTTTTGTCCCCCTCCTCTTTGAGTGTAACCGGCCATATATGATGTATAAACACACCATATCTTTTATTTTGTTAGCTACATATATTTTAGGAATGAAGTGTGAATAATGTGTAATCTTTTTAAAGTTATAAAAGATTTTTTCCCCTCCTCTACCCCTTATAAAATCCGGCCCCCTCTTCCCCATTCACCATATTCTCTCAAAAATTTCACTCCCAAAAATCTTGTGTAATCATCTCTAGAATTTGCAAGAAGAAGTTGGTGATTCGGGTAGAGTTTTCAAACCTTGGTGTTCTTAGTGGTAATCTTTGATTCTTGTGTGTGTTCTTCTTGTTCTTGTCTTAATTCTTGGTCTCCATAGGTTAAGTCTTGATTTTGTTTCACTTTGTTTCCCCCATGATTACCATATCGCAAAAGTTTTCATATAAATCCCTAAAAATTGTATGAAATAATGTGTTTATGTTCTTGTCAAAATTTCTCTAGGGTTTTATATAATTAAAATGGTTAAATTACACCCCCCCTTGTTATGGAAAACTCATAGAATGATCATTAATGTGTTTATTAATAAAAACTACCGTTTGAAACCTAGGGTTGTTTGTTGATGGGTGTTATTAGGGTTTTCATGGTTAAAAATTCTGGGCAGAATTTTAGGTCATGTTCATCGGGGTATATCTTAATGATAAAAATTGATTTTAACATGATTATTGAGCCTAAGATTAAATTCAGAGAGTCTAATTTTTGGAAAAGTTTATTTCATAATTTTTCAAGGTCAGGAAGGTTTGGTTTTGGTTGCTAAAAGATAAAGTGTCAAAACTGGGAATTCAGTCCGAAAAATTCAGTTGTAGTATTTGATTTTTATTTCTCAAACCATAACGAATTAGCCTTTGAAACTTACGTGGGTTAATCTTCATGATATTATCTACGTCCATGATTTGTTTGAGATTTTTTTGAATTGTCTATGTATGGTAAATATGCATTAACTTTTCAAAGGTTCTGCCAGGTTAAAATTCGGGTCTGTTTTGGGTAACATGGGTCAAAGGGAAACTTAAACATGGAAATTAATTAAACCAATGATCATGGGTATATTAGATATATGTCGGAACCTCAGTAACTTTTGGTGTAATTTTAGAAGATGTTTTTATGGGTCTTCTAAGTATGGAAACTTACCTTAAATAAGTAGTCAAAATCTGAAATTTTTAGAAACATTAATTAAGTCAAGGTATAACTTCTATTTTGTAAGATCTAAAATGTAAAAACTAATTTAAAATGATATGTAATATATGGTAAATCATGGTTCTTGTAGATTCGGTGAGGTGTCCTGTGATTCTCGTGCTTTCTATGTTTATTGTCTCTCTGATTGATTGTTTGTTAAGGTACAGATATTCCATCCTTCTAGTAAGGACACTTCATTCTCATTTGTTTGGCTACTTGATCTATTCGATATTCATTTGATATTCCTTTGATTTTCTTTCCGTAATCATGACTTGTTTGATGTTGATAATCCGTTTGATTCGTTATTCGTTTGTATGAATCTGTTGGTTTCTGTTTGAAATATACTACTAGATTTATTTCCGGATTTGGATTATTTTGAAAACTTGTTTCAGTATATCTTTCGCTTTATTCTTGCATGAAGTATTTGTATCTATCATGGGAGGTACATGACCATTCCTTTGACTACACCAAATGGACATGACACTATCATGCGGTGTGATTGGTCACGGTTCCCTTTTGTATGTGCACTTATTATGTATTTTCTTATTTTTTTTTTTATTTTTATTTTGATATGTTAGGTTCTTTTTTTGTACAATCGCCATAGTGCTTGTGTATATGGATATGACTTTGTTTTGCAGGGAGCATATGGATGCATCCTAGGTACTTTGTTCCGTTCAGTTCGGGTGAATGGTTATGTGTGCGCATTACACCGTATTTCACATTTGGTAGGGTACATCTGGAGTCTGCAGCTCCCATGTACAATTTGATATGATATGATATAATACGATGTATGTTGGATTATTTAGTCTAAGCGTGTGGCATTATTTTGACTTTTGTTTTTAGCTCGTGGGAACTCCTTTGTTATCCTAAATTCTTAATTATCGCTTTATATTTTGTATGACATTTGTTTAGCAGATTCTCTTGATCTATTTCGTTCATTCATTTATTTTATTACCGTTATTATTATTATATCTGTTCACTGAGCGTTAGCTCAGCCGCGTTTTCTTTTCCTGCGGCAGGTACTAAGCAGGAAGCTGTGATATGAGTGTTGAGAGTACAAGCTTTTAGAGGACCCAGCTTTAGAAGAACCCTTTTGATTTGGATTTGTGTTTTAAGACCTTTCTTTTTAAAGATTTGTTTAATTTTATTGGAATTTAATACTTTTGGAAGTCATTTTGTTACATGACTTAGTATTTTTATTTAATAAAGTCTTCCGCTTGAGTCTTTTTTATTGTCTGTTTATGACACCATAACGTAAACTTTTGTCTCTTTATCGAGCGGGATGTTACAATCTTATAGTATCAAAAGTCATTAGCATATAGAACCTTAGGTTATGACCTGTGAGGATTGGGTAGACGTTAGGTTTCCTTTTGATATGATCGCTTCCTTTCGTATTTTGATCTTAACTCTAAATTGTCTTCGATGTTTCATTCGTTGACCGAGTATTTTCTTTGACTAAGGATCAGGCAGCTAACTCTTTAGGTACCGTTTCGGGAACTCTCTTCTTGAATGGTCGTGCTGTTTTTGTCCTATTTGATGCGGGTGCAACACATCTATGTAGGTTTCTGTTTCATATCTTTATGACAACTTAGCATCTTTCCTACGCAACTTAATTATACCTTGCCGATATCTACGCCATATGAAAAGTCTGACCACGAATATCAGAACTGTCCGCTTCATCTTGATGATAAGATTCGTTTTGCTAATTTGCTTCCCTTAGAACTAAGTGATTTCGATTTTATTCTTACTATGAATTGGTTAGCCGTTCATCGCGCCCCTATGTTGTCTTATCCAATCGAGTATCCTTGTATAATCTGTATAACTGAATTTTCATCTACTATTTCAATTCGATTTCAATTTCGAGGACGGAATTTTCTTTTTAGAGGGGAAGAGTTGTAAAACCCCAAAAATTTGAATTTTATTTCATATTGGTAATTTGAATATAACCTAAAGTTATTATTAAGCGTTTTGAATTTAAAACTTAGTTATAAATATTTGTAAATATAAAGATATAAACACTAAGATATATTGTTAACCTATATATACTATTCTATTAATTGTATAATATATAAATATTTATATATATATTATATAAATATATATATATTATTTATATATTATACTATATATATATATTTATATATTTTATTAATCTATACTATATTCTTTTATTTCATAAATTCCTAATTTATATGTATGAAATCCCCCCCCCCTTAAATAATAAGAAAATATTTTTGATTTTTGGTTATTTAGGTTTATTTACTTTCCTTTTTTGTTTAAAACATATTTTAAGTATTAAGAGTAAAAAGGTTTTAGTAAATATTTGTGTAAACTTCAAAATGGAAGAAAATATTTTTGTCCCCCTCCTCTTTGAGTGTAACCGGCCATATATGATGTATAAACACACCATATCTTTTATTTTGTTAGCTACATATATTTTAGGAATGAAGTGTGAATAATGTGTAATCTTTTTAAAGTTATAAAAGATTTTTTCCCCTCCTCTACCCCTTATAAAATCCGGCCCCCTCTTCCCCATTCACCATATTCTCTCAAAAATTTCACTCCCAAAAATCTTGTGTAATCATCTCTAGAATTTGCAAGAAGAAGTTGGTGATTCGGGTAGAGTTTTCAAACCTTGGTGTTCTTAGTGTAATCTTTGATTCTTGGTGTTTGTTCTTGTTCTTTTCTTATACTTAGGTCTCCATAGGTAAGTATTGATTTTGTTTCACTTTGTTGTCACCCATTGTTACCATATGCAAAAGTTTTCATTAAAAACCTAAAATGATTGTAAGAAATAATGTGTTTATGTTCTTGTCAATCTTCTCTAGGGTTTAATCTAATTAAAAATGGTGTAAGTTACATGTTATGGAAACTCTATGATGATCATTAATGTGTTATAAATAAAAACTACAGATTAGGAAACCTAGGGTTGTTTGATGGGTGTTAATTAGGGTTTTCCTATGAGTAAAAATTCTGGGCAGATTTTAGGTCATGTTCATCGGGGTATATCTTAATGATAAAAATTGATTTTAACATGATTATTGAGCCTAAGATTAAATTCAGAGAGTCTAATTTTTGGAAAAGTTTATTTCATAATTTTTCAAGGTCAGGAAGGTTTGGTTTTGGTTGCTAAAAGATAAAGTGTCAAAACTGGGAATTCAGTCCGAAAAATTCAGTTGTAGTATTTGATTTTTATTTCTCAAACCATAACGAATTAGCTATTGAACATAGGTGGGTTATACTTCATGATTTTATCTACAGTCCATGATTTGTGAGATTTTTTTGAATTGTTAATTATGGTAAATATGCATCAAACTTTTCAAAGTTCTGCAGTTAAAATTCGGGTATGTTTGGTGTAACATGGGTCAAAGGGAAACTTAACATGGAAATTAATTAAACCAATGATCATGGGTATATTAGATATATGTCGGAACCTCAGTAACTTTTGGTGTAATTTTAGAAGATGTTTTTTATGGGTCTTATAAGTATGGAAACTTACCTTAAATAAGTAGTCAAAATCGGAAATTTTTTAGAAAATTAATTAAGTAAGTAAACACTTTTGTATGGTAAGAACTCAAAATGGTAAAAACTAATTTAAGATATTGAATATATGGTAATCTGGTTCTTGTAGATTCGTGAAGAGTGTTGTGATCATTTCTTGCTTTTATGTTCTTTTCTCTTGATTGCTTATTTGTTAAGGTACAGTATTCCATCCGTGTTAGTAAGGACACTTCATCTCATTTGTTTGGCTACTTGATCTATTCGATATTCATTTGATATTCCTTTGATTTGCTTTCCGTAATCATGACTTGTTTGATGTTGATAATCCGTTTGATTCGTTATTCGTTTGTATGAATCTGTTGGTTTCTGTTTGAAATATACTACTAGATTCATTTCCGGATTTGGATTATTTGAAACTTGTTCACTTATATCTTTGCTTTAATCTTGCCTGAGCTATTTGTATCTAGTCATGGAGGTACCATGACCATTCCATTGATACACCAATGGCATTGCACGGTCTGTGCCGGTGTGGATGGTCCACGGCGTTTCCCTTTTTGTATGTTGCACTTATTATGTTGTGATATGTTCGTACAATTCGCCATAGTGCTTGTGTATATGGATATGACTTTGTTTTGCAGGGAGCGTATGGATGCATCCTAGGTACTTTGTTCCGTTCAGTTCAGGTGAATGGTTATGTGTGCGCATTACACCGCATTTCACATTTGGTAGGGTACATCTGGAGTCTGCAGCTCCCATGTACAATTTGATATGATATGATATAATACGATGTATGTTGGATTATTTAGTCTAAGCGTGTGGCATGATTTAGACTTTGTTTTAGACTCGTGGGAACTCTTTGTTTCCTAAATTCTTAATTATCGCTTTATATTTTGTATGACATTTGTTTAGCAGATTCTCGTGATCTGTTTCGTTCATTCTTTTATTTTATTACCGTTATTATTATTATATCTGTTCACTGAGCGTTAGCTCAGCCGCGTTTTCTTTTCCTGCGGCAGGTACTAAGCAGGAAGCTGTGATATGAGTGTTGAGAGTAGGAGCTTTTAGAGGACCCACCTTTAGAAGAACCCTTTTGATTTGGATTTGTGTTTTAAGACCTTTCTTTTTGAAGATTTGTTTAATTTAATTGGAATTTAATACTTTTGGAAGTCATTTTGTTACATGACTTAGTATTTTTATTTAATAAAGTCTTCCGCTGTGCGTTTATTATGTTCTGAATATGAACCATAAACGTCATACTTTTAGTCTCTTTATCGGAGCGGGATGTTACAATTATAGTATCAAAGCCATTACGCCCTATAGAACCTAGGTTATGACCTGTGAGGATTGGGTAGACGTTAGGTTTCCTTTTGATATGATCGCTTCCTTTCGTATTTTGATCTTAACTCTAAATTGTCTTCGATGTTTCATTCGTTGACCGAGTATTTTCTTTTTTTTCTTTTGGACCCAAGGATCAGGCTAGCTACTATTTAGGTACCGTTTCAGGGAAACTCTCATTCTCTGAATTGGTCGTGCTGTTTTTGTCCTATTTGATGCGGGTGCAACACATTATGTGGTTTCTGTTTCATTTACTAGACAACTTAGCATCTTTCCTATGCAACTTAATTATACCTTGCCGATATCGACGCCTATGAAAAGTATGACCACGAATATCAGAACTGTCCGCTTCATCTTGATGATAAGATTCGTTTTGCTAATTTGCTTCCCTTAGAACTAAGTGATTTCGATTTTATTCTTACACGACGCCCGCACACGACCTAGTCCAGTTAATGTCCCAATTTAATCATCCAATTCCAAACAATCTTTACGTTTGATGCATAGAAATTAAACGCGTTGTACAATTACCCAAAATAATTTAGTGGTGTGATGGTTGACGACATATTTCCTGTAAAACCCAAAAATTTGAATTTCATTTCATATTGGTAATTTTGAATATAACCTAAAATTTATTAATAAGCATTTGAAATTAAAACCTTAGGTTCTAATTTTGGAAAATTATAGAGATATAACATAAGGTATTTTGTTTTTTTTTAAATATAAAATATATATATGTACATATATGGCCGGCCATTTAAAAAAAAAATATATCGTGTAATTTGATTATTTTGTATATTTACTTTCCATTGTTAAAAGAACCTATTTTAAGGGATAAGCATTAAAAGGTTTTAGTAAGTATTTGTGCAATCTTAAATATGGAAAATTTTATTTTGTCCCCCCTCCTCTTTGAGTTATAACCGGCCTATATGGTGTATAAACACACCATATCTTTTTTTTTGTTAGCAAAATATATTTTAGGAATGAAGTGTGAATAACCTGTAATCTTTTAAAGTTATAAAAGATTTTGTGCCCTCCTCTTTACCCTTATAAAATCCGGGCCCCTCCTCCCCTATTCTTCATATTCTCTCAAAAAATTTCACTCCCAAAAATCTTGTGTAATCATCTCTAGAATTTTTGGTGATTCGGGTAGAAATTTTCAAGCCTTGGTGTTCTTAGTTTGATCCTTGATTCTTGGTGTTTGTTCTTGTTCTTGTCTTCATCTTGGTCTCCATAGGTAATTCTTGATTTTATTTCACTCTTGTTGTCACCATGATTACATATGCAAAAGTTTTCATAAAAACCTAAAAGATTGTAAAGAATAATGTGTTTATGTTCTTGTCAATTTCTCTAGGGTTTAATCTAATTAAAATGGTTAAATTACATGTTATGAAACCCTAAGATGATCATTAAATGTGTTATTAATAAAAACTACATGATTAGAAACCCTAAGATTGGTTTTAATGGGTGTTAATTAAGGTTTTCATGGTTGGTAATATTGGGCAGAATTTTATGTCATGTTTAACGGGGTGCATCTTAATGATAAAAATTGATTTTAATATGATTCTTGAGCCTAAGATTAAATTCAATGAGTCTAGTTTCTGGAAAAGTTGGTCTCATAATTTTTCAAGGTCGGGAAGGTTGGTTTTTAGTCTTTACAAGATTAAGTATCAAAACTGAAAAGTCAGTCCGAAAAATTCAGTTGTAGTATTTGATTTTTAATTCTCAAACCATAACGAGTTAGCCTTTGAAATTTATAGAGATTAATCTTCATGATATTAGCTACGTCCATGATTGTTTTCAGAATTTTTTGAGTTGTCTAAGTATGGTAAATACGTGTCAACTTTTCAAAGGTTCTGCCAGATCAAAATTCGAGTCTATTTTGGTTAACAAGGGTCAAAGAAATACTTAAACATGGAAATAAATTAAACTAATGATCATGGGTGTATTATACATATGTAGGAACCTCGGTAATTTTTGGTGTAAAATTTAGAAGATATTTTTATGGGTCATTTATGTATGGAAACTTACCTTAAATAACTAGTCAAAATCCAAAAGTTTTCGAAACCTTAATTAGGTCAAGTAAACTCAATATATGGTAAGATTAAGTAATAAAACTTATGTAATTAGATAGATAATAATATGTAATCATGGATTTATGTAGATCAGGTGTCGAGGGTGTAATCCTTTGTCTTCGTGTTCTTTCTCTCCGTTGCTTATTGGTTAAGGTACAAATATTCTTGATACATACCCTTCTTTACCATTGTTACGATTTATAGGGTCTTTAGTCTGTTTCGTTATTCGTACAGATATTCCGTCCTTTTTGTAAGGACACTTCATTCTCATTTGACTACTTGATCTATTTGATATTTGTTTGACATTCCTTTGATTTTCTATCCGAAATCGTGACTCATGTGATATTGATAATCCGTTTGAATCGATATCCGTTTGTAATTATCTGATGATTCTTGTTTGGAATATGCTACTAGATTGATTTCCATATTTGGATTATTCGAAAACTTGTTCACTTATATCTTTGCTTTAATCGTACCCGAGCTATTTGTATCTAGTCATGGAGGTACCATGACCATGTCATTAATGCACCAATGGCATGACACTATCTGTGGCGGTGTGATTAGTCCACGACATTCCCTTTTGTATGTGCATTTATTATGATTTAATTATATATGTTCGTACACTCGCCTTAGTGCTTGTGTATACGGATATAACTTTGTTTTGCAGGGAGCATATGGATGCATCCTAGGTACTTTGTTCCGTTCAGTTCAGGTGAATAGTTGTGTGTATGCAATACACCCCATTTCACATTTTGTAGGGTACATCTGGAGTCTGCAGCTCCCATGTACAATTTTATATGATATGATATGATACGAGTTATGTTGGATTATTTAGTCTAAGCGTGTGGCATGCTTTAGACTTTTGTTTCGAGCTCGTGGGCACTCCTTTGTTATCCTTAATTCTTGATCATCGCTTATTATTTTGTATGACATTTGTTTAGCAAATTCTCGGGATCCGTTTTGTTCAAACCTTCGTTTTATTTCTGTTATTATTATTATATCTGTTCACTGAGCGTTAGCTCAGCCGCGTTTTCTTTTCCTGCGGTAGGTACTAAGCGGGAAGCTGGGATATGAGTGTTGAGAGTAGGAGCTTTTAGAGGACCCACCCTTAGAAGAACCCTTTTTGATTTGGGATTTGTGTTTTGAGACATTTCCTTTTGAAGATTTCTTTTATTTGACTTTGTTGGAATTTAATACTGTTGGAAGTCATTTTATTTTATGACTTGGTATTTTGATTAATAAAGTCTTCCGCTTACGTTTATATGTTTTGATATGACTCAATAACGTAACTCTTAGTCTCTTTATCAGAGCGGGGTGTTACAATTATGGTATCAGAGCAGCCAGGTTACGCCCTGTAGAACCTAGTTTATGACCTGTGAGGATTAGGTAGATATTAGGTTTCCTTTTAATATGATCACTTTCTTTCTTATTTTGATTCTAAACTTTAAATTGTCTTCGTTGTTTCATTCGTTGACCAAGGATTTCCTTTGACCAAGGATCAGGCGGCTAACTCTTTAGGTACCGTTTCGGGAATCTTCTTCTTGAATGGTCGTGCTGTTTTTGTCTTATTTGATATGGGTACAACACATTCTGTGATTTCTGTTTCATTTGCTAAACACCTTAGCATCTTCCCTATGCAACTTAACTATACCTTATCGATATCTACGCCTATGAAAAGTCTGACCACGAATATCAGAACTGTCCGCTTCGTTTTGATGATAAGATTCCTATTTCCTAATTTGCTTCCCTTAGAAATGAGTGACTTCGATATTAGTCTTGGCATGGATTGGTTGACTGTCGTCGCGCCCCTATCGTTTGTCATACCAATCGTGTCATCCTTGATAATCTGAATAACCATGAATTCATCGACCTATTTCAATTTCGATTTCAATTTCAAGGACGAAATTTTCTTTTTAGAGAGGAAGAGTTATAAAACCTAAAAATTTGAATTTCATTTCATATTGGTAATTTTGAATATAATCTAAAGTTTATTAATAAGCATTTGAAATTAAAACCTTAGGTTATAATTTTGGGAAATTATAGAGATATAACATAAGGTATTTGTTTTTTTTTAAATATAAAATATATATATGTACATATATGGCCGGCCATTTAAAAAAAATAATATATCTTGTAATTTGATTATTTTGTATATTTACTTTCCTTTGTTAAAAGAACCTATTTTAAGGGATAATAATTAAAAGGTTTTAGTAAGTATTTTGTGCAATCTTAAAAATAGAAACAATTTATTTTGTCCCCCCTCCTCTTTGAGTTATAACCGGCCTATATGGTGTATAAACACACCATATCTTTTATTTTGTTAGCAAAATATATTTTAGGAATGAAGTGTGAATAACCTGTAATCTTTTTAAAGTTATAAAAGATTTTGTCCCCCCTTATAAATTCAGCTCCCTCTCTCCCATTCTCATCATTCTCTCAAAAAATTCTTACTCCATAATTTTGTGTACTCTTCCATCAAAGTTTCAAGCAAGAAGAAGGTTTAGGTGTTTTTGAGTAATCTTGGTGTGGTTTGATCTTCAATCTTTGGTGTGTTCTTGGTGTTTTATTTGTACTTCTCCCTTATTCCATAGGTAAGTCTTAATTTGTTTCATTCTTGTGTCAATATGATTTCATATGCAAAAGTTTTCATATAAAACCTAAAAGATTGTAAGAAATAATGTGTTTATGTTTTTGTCAATTTCTCTAGGGTTTAATCTAATTAAAATGGTTAAATTACATGTTATGAAACCCTAAGATGATCATTAAATATGTTATTAATAAAAACTACAAGATTAGAAACCCTAGGGTTGGTTTTGATGGGTGTTAATTAGGGTTTTCATAGTTAATAATTCTGAGCAGAATTTTAGGTCATGTTCAACGGGGTATATCTTAATGATAAAAATTGATTTTAACATAATTCTTGAGTCTAAAATGAAGTTCAATGAATCTAGTTTCTGGAAAATCCGTCCTCATGTCAATTGGAGGTCGGGAAGATCAATTTTTAGATTTTATAAGATTAAGTGTCGAATATGGAATTTCTATTCGAAAAATTCAATTGTAGTATTTGATTTTTAATTCTCAAACCATAACGAATTAGCCTTTGAAATTTTCATGGGATAATCTTCATGATATTAGCTACATCCATGATGTTTTTCAGAATTTTCTGAGTTGTCTAAGTTGGGTTTTTACGCGTCAACTTTTCAAAGGTTTTGCCAGGTCAAAATTCGGGTCTGTTTTGGGTAACAAGGTTCAAAGGGATACTTAATCATGGAAATAAATTAAACCAATGATCATGGGTGTATTAGACATGTGTGGGAACCTCTGTGATTTTTGGTGTAAATTTAGAAGATATTTTTATAGGTCATTTATGTATGGAAACTTACCTTAAATAAGTAGTTAAAATCCAAAATTTTTGGAAGACTTAATTAAGTCAAATAAACTCTATATTCAGTAAGATTAAGTAATAAACTGATGAAATGAGATAGATAATAATATGTAATCATGGATTTATGTAAATCCGGTGTCGAGGGTGTAATCCTTTGTCTTCGTGTTCTTTCTCTCCGTTGCTTGTTGGTTAAGGTACATATATTTCGTTCTTTTAGTAAGGACACCTCTTGACTTGATTCTTCATTATCTTAGCTATTTGGTCCAGTTGATATTTTGTTTAATTTGCTATCAGTTCTCATGATCCATTTGATATTCATTAATAATCCGTTTGATTTGATGTTCGAAATTATGATTATGTTAATCCTCATTTAAATATGATGTTAGATCCGTTATCTTGATTTGATTATTAGTATCTTTTTCACTTATATCTTTGCTTTAATCTTGCCCGAGCTATTTGTATCTACTCATGGAGGTACCATGACCATGTCATTGATGCACCAATGGCATGACACTATCTGTGGCGGTGTGATTGGTCCACGGCGTTCCCTTTTGTATGTGCACTTATTATGATTTGATTATATATGTTCGTACACTTGCCATAGTGCTTGTGTAAATGGATATAACTTTGTTTTGCAGGGAGCGTATAAATGCATCCTAGGTACTTTATTCCGTTAAGTTCATGTGAATGGTTGTGTGTGTGCAATACACCCTATATCACATTTGGTACATCAGGGAATGCATACATGTGTACATTTGATTATGACTATCTGATTATTTGTTTGGGGTCTAAGCATGTGGCATGCTTTAGACATTTGTTTGGGCTCGTGGGCATTCTTTTAATTACTCTTATCCTATTCATTGTTTTCTCTCTCTCTCTCTGTTATCCTTAATTCTTAATTATCGCTTATTATTTCGTATGACATTTGTTTAGCAGATTATCGTGATCCGTTTCATTCATTCTTTTATCTTATTACCGTTGTCGTTATTATATTTGTTCACTGAGTGTTAGCTCAACCGAGTTTTATTTTCCTGTGGCAGGTACTAAGTAGGAAGTTGGGATATGAGTGTTGAGAGTAGGAGCTTTTAGAGGACCCACCCTTAGAAGAACCCTTTTTGATTTGGGATTTGTGTTTTAAGACCTTTTCTTTTGAAGATTTCTTTCATTTGACTTTGTTGGAATTTAATACTGTTGGAAGTCATTTTATTTTTTGACTTGGTATTTTGATTAATAAAGTCTTCCGCTTGCGATTATATGTTCTGATATGACACCATAACGTGACTCCTAGTCTCTTTATAGGAGCGAGGTGTTACAATTATGGTATCAGAGTAGCCAGGTTGAGCCCTGTAGAACCTAGGTTATAACATGTGAGGATTGAGTAGACATTAGGCTTCCTTTTGATATGATCGCTTCCTTTTATATTTTGATCTTAACTTTAAATTATCTTCGCTGTTTCATTAGTTGATTACCTGCTACTAAGGGTCGAGTGTCTTCTTCAACCAAGGATCAAACAGCTAACTCTTTAGGTACCATTTCGGGAACTCTCTTTTGAATGGTCGTGCTGTTTTTGTCTTATTTGATACGGGTGCAACACATTCCGTGGTTTCGGTTTCATTTGCTAAACACCTTAGCATCTTATTTACACTACTTAATTATACCTTATTGATATCTATGCCTATGAAAAGTCTGACCACGAATATCAGAACTGTCCGCTTCATTTTGATGATAAGATTCGTTTTTCTAAATTGCCTCCCTTAGAAACGAGTGATTTCGATTTTATTCTTAGTATGAATTGGTTAGCTGTTCATTGCGCCCCTATCGTTTTTCATACCAATCGTGTCATCCTTGATAATCCGAATAACCTTGAATTCATTTACCTATTTCAATTTCGAGGATGAAATTTTCTTTTTTGAAGAGAAGAGTTGTAAAACCAAAAAATTTGTATTCCATTTCATTTTGTTAATTTGAAATATTACCAAAAGTTTAATAATAAGTATTTAGAATTTAAAACTTTAGGTTATAATTAATTGTGTATTATTAAGTTATAACATAATATATTTAGTTTAAAAAAATAATACAAACTTCCTAATTTGTTTATACAAATCCGCCCCCCCCTAGGAATTATGTTTTTGATTTTGTTATTTTGTTTATTTACTTTCTTTTTTTAGAAATCTATTTTAAGAAATAAGAGTAAAAGGTTTTAGCAAATATTTTGTGTAATCTTCAAAATGGGTGGGAAAAAAAAATTTTGCTGCCCCTCCCTTTCATTTCGACCGGGTTCCCGCATAGGGTGGTTTTACAAAGAAAATCTTTCTTATTTTTAAATCTAAACTTATTTTAAGGAATGAGGTGTAAAAAGGTTAAGCATTGTTAATCTCCAAAAACAATAAAAAGATTTTGCCCCAAGCCTCTCCTATCCTTTATAACGGCCCCGCCCACACCCATCATTCTCTAAAAAATTTATTCTCTCCATAATTTTGTGAATTCCTCCATAGAAGCTTCGAGCAAGAAGAAGGTTTAGGTGTTTTGGGTAATCCTTGAAGTTTTGGTGTTCTTTGTGTGGTCTTGATCTTTATTCTTTGGTGTATTCTAGGTTTCTTATGTGAACCTTGTACTCCTCTCTCATTTTATAGGAATTCTTAATTTGTTCATTTATGGTTCACCATAATTACATATGTTAAAAATTTCATAAAAACTAAAAGTTGTAAAAATGATGATGTTTATGTTATTGTCAATTTCTCTAGTGGTTATAATCTAATAAAACAATGGTTTAAAATTACATGTTATAAACTCTAAGATGATCATTAAATGTGTTATTAATAAAAACTACAAGATTTGAAACCCTATGGTTGGTTTTGATGGGTGTTAATTAGGGTTTTCATGGTTAATAATTTTGGGGCATAATATTAGGTGTCAGTGTGAGACGCCGCGAGTGTGATGTACTATAGTAATGAATAAAAATTGGTTTAACAATGAGAGTGAGAGAGCCGAGAGTTTCCTAAAGTTAAATTCAAAGAGACTATTTTTTTGATAGCGGGAGCGCGTTGCACGAATGTGGAAGGCGGAGGTGGAGGTGGGGAAAAGCGATTGTATTTTATAAAGATTATTTCGAATCTGGAATTTTTCTATCCGAAAAATTCAGTTGTAGTGTTTGATTTTTAATTCAAAAACCGTAAGGAGTTAGCTTCTAAAATTTTATTTGGTAAATCTTCATGATATTAGTTACATTCATAATTGTTTTAGAATTTTCTGAGTTGTCCTAAGTAGTTTTTTAAACGCCTCAACAACCTTCAAAGTTCTGCCAGGGGTCATAATTCCGGGTCAATTTTAGGTAACAAGGGTCAAAGGGATATTTAAACATGGAAATTAAACCAAGATCAATGGTGTATAGACATATGTAGGGAAACCCTGTAATTTTTGTGATTGTAATTATAGAAGATGTTTTTATAGGTCATTTTTATATTAGAAACTTACTTGAATAAGTATCAAAAGCTGAAATTATTTAGAAACCTTAAGTGGTCCAAGTAAAACTTTATTTATGGTAAGATCAAGTGATAAAACTTATAAAATAAGATAGATAATAACATGTAATCATGGGTTCTTGTAGATTTAGTGAAGCGGTTGTGATCTATTGTCTTCATGTCCGTTTTTCCTTTGCTTATTCGTTAAGGTACATATATTCTGTCCTTTTAGTAAGGACACTTCATTCTCTTTTGTTTGGCTTACTGTCTATTTTATATCGTTTGATATTCCTTTGAGTTGCCACCGTAATCCATACTCCCGTTTGATGAGACAATGCCGATTGCTTCGATATTCGTTTTGTACTTTATCTTGTTGGTATCACTTGTTTGGAATATGCTACTAGATTCGTTTCCATATTTAGATTATTTGAAACTTGTTTACTTATCTTTTGCCTATCTCTTTGCCTGAGCTATTTGTATCTAGTCAGGGAGGTACCATGACCATGTCATTGATGCACCAATGGCATGACACTATTTGTGGCGGTGTGATTGGTCCACGGTGTTCCCTTTTGTATGTGCACTTATTATGATTTGATTATATATGTTCGTACACTCGCCATAGTGCTTGTGTATATGGATATAACTTTGTTTTGCAGGGAGCGTATGGATGCATCCTAGTACTAATTGTTCAGTTTCAGTTCAAATGAATGGTTGGTGTGTGTGCAATACACCCCATTTAACATTTGTAGGGTACATCTGGAGTCTGCAGCTCCCATGTACAATTTTATATGATATGATATGATACGATGTGTGTTGGATTATGTAGTCTAAGCGTGTGGCATGCTTAATACTTTTGTTTCAAGCTTGTGGGCACTCCTTTGTTATCCTTAATTCTTAATTATTGCTTATTATTTCGTATGGCATTTGTTTAGCAGATTCTTGTGATCCGTTTCGTTCATTCTTTTATCTTATTACCGTTGTCATTATTAGATCTGTTCACTGAGCATTAGCTCAGCCGCACTTTCTTCCTGCGGCATGTACTAAGCGAGAAGCTGGGATATGAGTGTTTGAAGTAGAGCTTTTTAGAGGAAACCCCACCCTTAGAAGAACCCTTTTATTTGTGGATTTTGTGGTTTGACCTTTTCTTTTGAAGATTTCTTTTATTTGACTTTGTTGGAATTTAATACTGTTGGAAGTCATTTTATTTTATGACTTGATATTTTGATTATTAAAGTCTTCTGCTTGCGTTTATATGCTCTGATATGACACCATAACGTGACTCCTAGTCTCTTTATCAGAGCGGGGTGTTACAGTAAGTCTAGATGGACTCTATATATAAAGAGATCTCTAGACATT
>BQNB010016644.1:0-71312 GCA_026074375.1 Tanacetum coccineum | reverse complement strand
TTACTGTAGCAATTAAAAGTAATTAAACTAATTAAATCTAAACCTAATTTAAATTAATTAAATTAAATAAACTAACTAATGCTAACTGTTGTTAAAACTAAAGGACTAACAGTGAAAGGACCAAAGGACTAACGGGGTAACAGCACAGTTAACACCAGGGACTAACTAAGTTAACCATAAAAGAGGAAATTACATAAATGGTCCCTGAGATGGACCCCGATTACAAAGTGGGTCCAAAGTGCTTATTAGCAAAAAGCTAAAGAAGCAAAGTTGTCAAGCAGCTTAATGGCAACATTTTTAATAAAAGCAACTAGGGCTTAAACTCACTTAATAAGCCAGAAATATGAGCTTTTTGGGGCTGCAGAAAGCTAATAAGCTTATAAGCTTATTTGGCTTTTTCTTTGGGCTTGAGAGCTCAGGATAAGCTGAAAGTGGGTTTACTAACTTAACTAACCTAAATCTACCTAATTTAACTAAACTTAATACCAATAAGCCCTAAAATAAGCTAAAGCAGGAATAAGCTAACTTAACTTAATTAAAACAAAAACAGAAAAAGAGCTACTTTGCAGCCTAAATAAGCTACCCTAGAGGGGGAATTAAGCTACAATATTTTGGGGAGATAAAGGTCTACCTAGGGGCTTAATGAAACTACAAAATAATCTAGTGCTTACTAATCTATTTTCAAAGAAATCAAGAACTGAAAATCCACTTTTGCACCAGGGGAGGGCAAACTCAGTGGCTGAAAAGGGCTTTTTGGGCTTATAAAATAAGCACAAAAATGACTTTTACCCAAAAGCAAGTCAAAACAGATTGAGAGTAGTGGTCAAAGAGCTTATTTCCAAAATAAGAGGTTCTAAATCACAATAAAACCTGCTGATTTTTGCTCTCAAAAGTCAAGGAGGTTGTTGCAAAAAAAAAATTGGTTTGCATCATCACTCTTTTGAACTTCTACTTGTTCAACTTCAAATGGAGCAAAAAAAGGTTCTAAAGGGACCTTTTGTGAACTAATAAGAGCTTAAAAGTGAGTTGCTTAAGCTGTCTAAGCAGCTTAAGCTTAAGGCCTTATTTTTTCTTTTGTGAAAACTCTTTGAAAGAAAAAAAAAAAGCTAAAGAGCTGCAAATTTTATAACTGAAAAACTAAAAAAATTTTGGCCTAATTAAACCAAACTCTCACCTAGAAATGGCTGAGTTGTCTTATGACCCCTGACCACACCCCATTTACACAAATTTGGGTCTTTGAGCCAAACCCCCCGTTTAATAAGTCAAAAAGACTTAATACCGAAAATGTTTCTTAAACCTAATTAATGTAGGTTGATGTGAGTTACAGTAGGATTAAGTCGAAACAAATAAACACAACTTCCTTTCAGAATTGACAAAGAATTTAAAAGACGAATAATGTTGAAAATCAAAAGAAACTTAACATCAACTTCAAAATTTGATTTAAACTTTTAAAATAGTACATTACACTTAAAAAGCAAGCTGGAAACTTTAAATTACAAGTTAATTAAAAGTTAAATAAAAAAGGCTAATTAAAAACTAATGTGGTTCGGCATTGTGCTTTCTTGCTTTTATAGAAGTCCAAGGTCTTCACAGCTTCTTTGGTGTGTGTTTCTTGTGTGAGGTGAAGGCTCAGCATCCAATCCTAGCCCTTAGATTAGAGTTGTGCTTCTTTTGAGCTTGATCCCCGCCATTGATATTGCTTCGGGTTTGGGGAGATTGCCAAGGTGGCATCTTTTAGGGTTAGTGGGTGTGGGTTTAGGTTTAGACTGGGTAAACGAAGGGTTGGGTAAAAGATGGGGTGTTAACTCGTGATGGTGGGGGGTTCAAGGGGATTGGCGGGAAAACGGGTTGAGGGGTGAACAGTGGTTATTAACAGGTTTTAAAAGTTTCATTTGCCCAAGAAGAACCCCTCGGGTTTCATTTACTTGCCATTTCGTGTTTCTTTTCTTTTTAGTTATAAACAAGTTTAATAGTTGGCAAAAGGGGCCCTTGTGTTTTATATCAAAAGGGTTAAAGAAAGAAAGACACAATGGCAGAATTGGTCCTTGGCCTTTTAAAGGGAAAACAGTTTTGTACATATGCAATTTCAGTCCCTCTAATTGTTTAAACCATTTTTCTTTTATAAAATCATTTTAAAAAATGACAATTTAAGTCCCTAAGGTTTATAAAAAGGTATTTGGGCTTTTGTTGGGCTTGGGTTATGTATTGGGCTTGGGTTTGTGTATTGGGCCCAATTGGGTTTAGGCTTTTGTTATTGGGCTTTTTAAGGCCCAATAAGGTTTGGGTGGGTTTTGTGTGTACAATGGCTGAGATTGGCTTGTTCAAGGGCTAGGATCGGGCGGCTCTGTCAAAGTCTTCATAGTCTTGTCAAAATGCCACACGAATGTGCCGTTGTCATTGATTTGAGGCCCATTTGTCTTCATATCTTCGTTAATATACTATTTGGGCTTTTCTTCCCCGGCCCATCAAGATGGTTGAGAATCGCATCCAATATATTCTTCAATATACGCCCGTTTGACTGTTAATTTGTTGAGATTGACTTAGACTTTGACTTTTACTTTCTTTGGCTTTGATTTGGCTTGTCCTTCCTCAGCTTTTCCATACCGAGTCCAGTTTTGTCGTTTTGGCTTTGTTTTTCGTCCTTCTTCTTGGTTATCCGTTCCTGGCACAATACATTTGGCAAACAAGCTGTATCTTTGGCATTTTTAAGATCCGTTTTGTTTATTTCACTCGTTTTTAAAGGTAAAAGGAGTATGTGTATTATAGCACATACCAAAATCCCCCCATACTAATAAGTATTCCTTGTCCTTGTCTACGCAATTGCTATGAAGTTAAGGCATTAAACGAAAAACTAAAAAAACCCCCTCTTGCCCCCTCCGACTACTACTTTGAAAAGTAGCAAAGTGTTTGTCAAAGGAAAAAATCAATAGCATCGACAAATCCGATTCACACCATTCTTTTGTATGTACGATTGACTACTCTAATTTTTGGATTTTTTGAATGGTTTGTCTTTCCTTATTTAAACTCACAATGGATCATAGAGTGAGAAACGTCCATATAATAATCTACGGATATCCTGACGTTAAAAGTTTTCATCGTCCCCGGATTTTTCACATAGTCATAAGCCAAGCAATTAAACGAATCATTGTCGATATAAGTTTAGGTGTAAAGCCTCAGACTTATGACTTTGTGAACTTTTTGAACTCCCCGACAGGGACTAAATGAATACGCGTGTGATGTGCTTGAATTAACTCAACCATAGATCGAACTTATCCTCATAGTCACAAAAGAAATCGTGACTTAAAAGCAAACAATTTATTAAAGACTATTGCAACTTGGATTTATAGAACTTCAAATTATTATTATTATTATTTTTTTTTTTTTTTTTTTTATTTTTTTTTTTTTTTTTTTTTTTTTTTTTTTTTTTTTTTTTTGTGTTTTTTGTTTTTTTATTTTTTTTTTAGTTCTTAAAGCTAGAATGCGTTGCTTTAGTTTGAACACCTACCTAGGTCCTCGCACCCTAATAGGATATCCAACCAAACTTCCGGTGTACTTAGTTTGAAAACCCACCCCGTTGCTATCTAGTGGGAAATCACAATCAAACATCCTTCTTCCCTAAAATGAGCCTAATGATAGTGTTCTTGATTTGAACCCTCCACCTAACCTACTTCCCATGTGAGAATATCACGTCTCGGACAGGCACCAAGTCCCTAGAATCAAAAACTGTCTTAGTTTGAACCCCCCCACGTGGTTAGCGGAGTGGATAATCTACGACACATCTGTATTTCTTGCTCCATATAATCAACTGAATGCTTTATTGTCATTAACTCTTTCAAAACGTTTTCAAACTATTGCTTTTAAAGAATCAAGGTCACAAATTGAAGCTTTTTCTGAAAACATCGATTGACTTAGCCGAAATAAATCGAACACGTATGATTATGGCTTTAGAAGCTTATGGGAGAAAAAGAACTCAAGTTATTCATATAAGTTTTTTATACGAAATCTTGCTTGGAACACATAAACTTATATTTAACTCTACATTTTCTTGTTCTTCACTTAAGAATTCAAAGAAATAGAAATTCGCGTTGAAAGCTTTGCCTAAAAGAACTAGCTAGGCTCACAGCCGTGCGATCGGTCCAAAAAATTTATTCTTACTACTACCCAAAAAGACAAAAACACTTATTCTATTTTTGAAAATTTTTTCAAATTTTTTTTTTTTTTTTTTTGGTATTTTTGCAAAAATTTGGTGGTAAAAACGGAATTTCGGATAACACAACGACTTGCAGCAAAAGCAAATCGACGATTCCCTCCCCCCCCATACAAAAACTAAACATCGTCCCCGATGTTTCAAAGGGTACCTACTAAAACTAAGTGCACGTTTATGAAGTATGGCAAAAGATGAACGTGATCGTCGATTAAGATTTGGATACGAAGTTCCCCAATTTGAAGCGAGGATGTGAAGCCGAGTTAAAAATGAAAGAATCGAGATCCTCACAATCCGTGAATACCTGACATACCAATACAAAGCCAAACAAAACATGTACAAAACAATGGTAATTGGAAAAATGAAAGCGGTTAACAGGGACACAACAGATTATATACCACTTCATCACAACACAAACACTTATTTATTACATACTACGGATAAGCATGGGGTGCCTCCCACGAAGCGCCTTGTTTTTGTTAACCGAGTCACAAGCTCGGCTCAGACCTAATGCCCGAATTCATTGGCCATGGTGGAAGCAAGTGGAAGATAAAATCATCATCGTGACTTGCATCAGAGGTTTTGGAAAACATTGAATGTCAATGAAAGTTTCCATTCCGATGAGATACATCCGTCGTAAAAGAATGATAAACATTGAGATGGCCGGGATCAAAATGATGTCCTTCATTCCTCAAGGTAGAGGAAGATAAGGTGGAGCAACTGTATACGTGAGAAATGGAATAAAAGATCCATACAAAAAAGGCGAAGATAGGTTCACTTAAAAGTATGGAAATCCGTATCCAGGGTTTATGGGTGGGTAAAACATTAGGCACCGTTAACTCTTGGGTCTCTTGTTGGGAAAAGTATCATTCACCACCACATCTCAGTGGTAAGAATGCCCAGCACGGCCTCTAGACTTAAAGCGAAAATGATCATACTCACGTTGAAGGTATGATGTAGCAGTTCATCGGCGAACTCCTCATGATTAAGGTCACTCCTAACGGAGTAGGAGTAAAATTTATCATTCGACAAGATCAAAAATAACCGAATCATATGTGAGAAAATCAACTATAGTAGGTTACTACTAGCCACTGATTCCTCTCTCATAAAATGATCGTTATCAATGTAGAAAGCTTTAAATAATCATGAGGGGGGGGGGGGGGGGGTGGGGGGGGGGGGGGGGGGGGGGGGGGGGGGGATGGGGGGGGTGGGGGAATAGAAAATCAGAATGATGGGTAATGTACTGCCACTACCAATCTTATCTATATAAAAGCGAGAATTATAGCTCGACTCATATCGGAAAAGAATTATCAAAGGTGTTAGTCTCCGCTCAAGGAAAAATAAGAAAAGTGAGGTAGACTTTGATCAACAACTTCGGAAGATGGATACGGTATTGTTCTCTTAATGCATTGATCTAGCAATAGCAATTGACATTTCGACAAATTTTTTTCACGAAGGATATGTCAGCATTAATCCTTCCAACTATCTCACGGATCACAACTCACACCACCTCTAAGCGTGACTGATTTAACATACGAGGGAGATGATGCGCGTCGACATATTCAATGTCCATAAGAATCGTCACACTCGAAGTAGAATCATCGTTGAGATAGCGAGCTCGATACAGCAAGTCACAGAATGTATCTTTTGAAACTTCAAAGAGGTAGACCATGTTACAAGAGACACAACACAACACATACTGTCGGGAACGAGCGCGCGCGCAGGTCGATCGCGCGAGAGGGATTGGGGACAAGTCCTCAAACACTAGACTTTAGATTCGTTGATTCCGTTTCCGGAATAGTGTTAAACAGATGCTCGTCCCCCCATACTAGAGAGTAGAGCGAGCGTGTGAGAGCGCAGCGATGCGGTGAAACGCGCAGTGGTGTGATTGCAATGGTGTGTGTCTTCGAGCGCAGCGCGAGCGTAGCAAATGGGAATCTTCCAAGATCGAGGAGCGAGAGCGTTCGCGCATTTTTTGGGGTCTTTTTTTGAGAGAGAGCGCGCGTTCCGCTAAGAGCCCGCATACGCTTTTAGAGCGATCTTCCCGATACTAGAGAGAGAAGCTAGTGACATTGATCAACCAATCACGTAAGGTTGTCATCAGTTCCATATAGCTTATTTTTGAGAATTTAGGAAGCTTCATTTTGGGAATGAAGAATTATGATTGGCGGTATATTGCGGGGGTTGAATTTGGTCAAAACCAAAAGAATTTGAATCATAGCAAGAATTTTGCTCCTGATAATAGTCTTCAGTCATTGGTTGACATTGGAAGGTTTCATGAGGTCCCCCGCAATTTTCACAACAAAGGTATTGTTGTGGAAAACTCGGTGAGGTTTGTGGAAAATAATCAAAGTTTTGATTGAAACACAGGTCCTGATTGTAAACAAACGGGACTTGAGGTGGACAATCGTAACTGTAATGAGAATCGTGCCCACATAACTCACGAGAGTGTGGTACGTGCTGTGGTTGTGGAGGATGGTTTGCAACACTTGGAGAATCGTTAGAAGAGTACGGAATTGAAACATCGATTTGTGTTTCATTACCAACTTTACAATAAAAACAAACTCCATTGTATTCATTGCAACCACATCTTTGGCATGTGCCAAGAGGACATTGTTGTTGCAAAGCCGCGAGAGAGCCGCGAGAGAGAGAATAGGGCTCATCAGATGGTTTGATTTTATGCATGGTTCTCGATAGTCGAGAGCAGCTCGAGCGCAGCTAACTTTTTGGGAGGGCAATGCAGCGCTCGCGATCCGCTGTGGTAGCACCTTTCCACAAGACATACATGTGCTATTTTTTGACAAAGAGATTCCATCTAACGAATTACCGCACTCGAGGACAACAATGTCAAGTGTAGAGGGCTTGTGAGGAAATTTTTACCTGGGGTGTCCTAAATAACACCGATTGGCTCTCGAGGAGCATTAAGCAACGATAGGTTCATTGGTTCGTCGGATTACTCGTAATTGTCGCTGGAATCTTTGAAAAATTCATTTTCCACAGTTCAGTTTGTAAGCAAACCTTCATAATATCCTTTCGTAAAGAGCACATCCTTGACAAACGACCAACAACCGGGGTTCCACACTTCGCAACAAGCTTGCACAATTCTGAGGGGGTTTAGGAACAAGAATCTTGTCTTTAAACGCGCCTTCAAACAACCACAGTTTGAAGTGTTACAAACTTATCCACAAGACGAGCATTCTTTTAATCGCGGTAAATTGGATTATCAAACGCTAATCAAGATGACGGTCAAAAAGAATTAAACATGAAGATGGATAAAAAGAATTAATTGATACGAAGAAAACAGACCCCCGACATTATTTTATTGGAGAGTAATTCTTCCATCACATTCACAATCTACATCACAATATCACACCGACAAACACCATGATCACGTACACCACACCTCCCCAACCAAAACTCTCGCTGTTCACGGTAGCCACCCCCAAACTGAAAACAACTCCCATACAACGCAAAGCGACACAAGGAGAGCATTAACCGAGAGCTACTATATCCATGTCCCGCGCTAGACTTCCTAGGAACAAACCCCTCCTTATACCCACGCTTGTAGTTTGTTAGATCAATTCTTTCGAGGTGAGACCTACCATCGTAAGCATACAAATGGCAAGTTTTTTAATCTTTTGCTCAAATTGGAACCAATAGTGTCACCGGAACTTATTATTGAGAATACACCTTTGGGTAGTATTCTTTGGTGTGTTCTTTAACCACTTGTGAATTTAACTTCTTATTTATGGACAAATGTTTTTAATATATTTGATTTTCCTTTTTTTTTTTTTTTGGATTTTTAAATGATAAACAATACTTAAAAAGAAAGTGAAAAATATTTTTGTACTTTTTTTTTTTTTTATTTTTTTATTTTTATTTTATTTTTTTATTTTTTTTAATTTTTTTTTTTTTTTTATTTTTTTTTTTTTTTGATAAAAGAAAATATTCACACTTTCTAAAACAGATTGTGCAAACTTAACGATAAACGTTTGCACCAAGCCTCCCCGGCAACGTCGCCTAAAAAAATTGACGTTGGATTTTCACTAAATATAATATATAATAAAAAAATTATATTAAAATATATAATATATAAAGAAGTGTAAAAAAACACAGAGTCAATGATACGCGAGAAGTAGTATAGAGTTTTTCCTCGGTCTTAAATCCCCAACGAGGCTATGAATGGTAAATCGAAACTAATTGAATTGATGGATTTTGATTTGAGAATGACTTTTGATTTTTATTAACTAGATAAACTAAAATTAATTAAGAAAACTAAAATTTATTCTACGGGAAACCAAGCAATGAAAATGGGAAACTTAAATATGCCACGGGGATCAAAAATAGTATCTATAACTGATAAATCCAAAACTACGGTAGCAAAGAATAATGCAATCGAAGAATTGCCTAAGAAATCTACGGGTAACATAATTAGGTAAAAATGTATTAACTAAATTAAATAAAACTCATAACCAAAATTAAACTGCAATAGAACAAATTATTGGGAATTAAATAGCAAGCTAAAAACTAAAAATTATAAAAATTAAGTTATAAAATTAATTTTAAAATTTAAAGAAATCAAAAATATTCTAACTTAAAAGAAAATGTAAAAATTTTCAAAAACGGAGTTCAAAAACGAACAAAACGGTAAGAAACGAAAAATTCGGGCTCGTAAACGGGCCCGGAACTGAATTTTTAGCAAAAATTACCCTACATAAGTTTTTATATTTTTAATATAAACTAACTGATTAAAGAAAATTTTATAAAAAAGAAAAATATTTTTTTGTTAATTTTTGTATTTTTTATGAATTTTCTAAGATTAAAAACTATTTAAAACTAATTAAATATAAAAAGACAGAAAATATAACTACAAAAAATCTAAAAAAAATCAAATTAAATAAAGAAAAAGTTGAGGAATCTAAAAATATAAAAAGCCCTAAAAGTTACTGTAGCAATTAAAAGTAATTAAACTAATTAAATCTAAACCTAATTTAAATTAATTAAATTAAATAAACTAACTAATGTTAACCTAAGGGACTAACAGTGAAAGGACAAAAGGACTAACGGGGTAACAAGCTAACTAACCACAGGGACTAACAGAGGTAACTACAAAAGGTAAAATTACACAAATGGTCCCTGAGGTGGACCCCGATTACAAGAAGGGTCCAACTAGCTTATTATCAAAAAGTCAAAACAGCAAACTTGTTCAGGGGCTTAATGGCAACATTTTTCCTAAAAGGCACATAAGCTGAATCCAACTTAATAAGCTAGAAAGATGAGCTTTTTGGGGCTGCAGTAGCTTTTTAAGCTTATGAGCTTATTTGCTTTTGCTTTGAAGTTTAAGCTAACTAGATAAGCTAAAATCTATGGGGGGCAGGTAAATAGTGAAGGGGAATCCTAAATAAGCTAAATTATTTAGATTAAGCCCTAAAATAAGCTAGTATGCAAATAAGCTAAATTGACTTGATTGTAAAGAAAAGCAGAAAATCACCTATTTTGCAGCTGAAATAAGCTAACCTAGAGGCCTAACTAAGCTACACTATTTTGGGGGCTTAAAGGGGGGCCTAAGGGCTATACTAAAAACTAAAAGAAACTAGTGGCTTAATGCAAAATAAGCAAGTTAAAGGGTGCTGAATATTGGTTTCAGCACCAGGGGAGAAAAAACAGCAGTGGCTAGGGGCTTATTTTGGACTTATGAAATAAGCTCTTATGAGCTTATTTTTCAAAATCAACCACAAACAGATTTACAAGGGTGAACAATGAGCTTATTTTCAAAACTTGGGAGCCTAAAAAACACTAAAAGCTGCTGAATTTTGTGGCTTAAAAGGGAGGGTTCTAAAAAAAAATTTGTAAAGCCAACTTTTGACTTAAACTTGGTCAAATAAAAAGGACAGAACTTAAGGGTTTTAAAAAGGGTTTTTGTGACTTAAGTGAGCTCAAAAATAAGGGTGCTTAAGCTGTATAAGCAGCTTAAGCATTAAGGCTTATTTTTTCTTTGGAAATTTGACAAAAAGGTAAATGTTCACAAAAATCCAATTTTATACTAAAAGTCATGAATTTTTTTGGTTTAATTAAGCACACACACTCAGCCTAAAATGGCTGAGTGCTTGTGACCCATACCACAACCAAAATGACCCATTTTGGGCTTTTACCAAACACCCCTTTAAGTAAGTAAAATAACTCTTTGACTTGATTATACTAAAGAATAACCAAGGCAGATTGTTAATAGTGATATTAGGGTTGAATAAAGTCAAGTAAACACAAGTTTTTTGGATTAACAAAGAATTAAAAAGTCGAATAATATTGAAAGTAACAAGAAACTCAACATAAACTTTAAAACTTGAATTAGAATGTTAAAAACAGTACAATACACTTGAAAAGAAAGCTGGAAATCAAAATTACAAGTTGATTAAAATTTAAATAGAAATAAGCTAAGAAAAAAAACTAGTCTCCCTCTTCGGGTGTGTTTTCTTCTTGATTCGGCTTGTGTTTCTTCCTTTTATAGAAGTCCAAGGTCCTCTTTCTTTGTGTTTCTTGTGTGAGTGAAGCTCAGCATCAAATCCTAGCCCTCCATTTCTTTTGTGTTTCTTTTAAGCTTAATCCCCACCATTGATATTTCTCGGGTTGAGGGGGATTGCCAACTTGGCAGGTTTAAAGGTTAGTGGAAGGTGGGTTTAGGTTGGGACTGGATTAAGGGAAGGTTGGGTAAAAGAAAGAGTGGCTACATGTGATGGTGGGGGGTTCTAGGAGGTTTGGCGGGAAAGGTTGAGAGGGGGGAAGAGGTGATTGGTTCACAGGTTTTTTAAAAGTTTCGAGTGTACAAGAAGAACCCCTTACCTTTCCATCTTATTCATTTCTTTTGTTTCTTTTATTTTCAGTTATAAACTAGTTTGAGAGTAAACAGAAATGGCCCTTGTGTTTTAAAAACAAAGAATTAAAGAAAGAATGGTGTATTGGCAGTTTCAGCCCTTGTGTTTATAAAGAGATAAAAGGTTTTGTAAATTTGCAAATTCAGTCCTTCTCTTTTTTTTAAAACACTTTTCCTTTATAAAACATTTTCAAAATTGACAATTTCAGTCCCTGAGGTTTTATAAAAAATTGTTTTGGGCCAGTATTGGGCTTGGGTTTGTGTACTGGGCTTGTATTGGGCCCAACTGGGTGTGTTTGGGCCCAATAAGGTTTAGGCTTATGTTATTGGGCTCTTTAAGGCCCAATAAGGTTTGGGTGGGTTTTGTGTGTACAATGGCTGAGATTGGCTTGTTCAAGGGCTAGGATCGGGCCTTCAAAGTCTTCATAGTCTCTGTCAATTGCACACAAATGGGCTGTTGTCATTGATTGAGGGCCCATTTGGTCTTCACAGTCTTCATCAATATACTATTGGGCTTTTCCCGGCCCATCAGATGGGTTGAGATTGCAACCAACAGTATTTTTCAATTACGGCTTTGGTTTTGACTGTTGATTTGTTGAGTTGACTTTTGACTTTGACTTTTCTGGTCTTTGGCTCTGCTTTGGCTTTGTCCTTCACAGCTTTTCCATTCCGAGTCCAGTTTTGTCGTTTTGGCTTTGTTTTTCGTCCTTTTCTTGGTTATCCGTTCCTGCACAATACAATTAGCAAAACAAGCGTATCTTTGGCATTTTAAGTCCGTTTTTGGTTATTTCAGCTCGTTTTTAAAGGTAAAAGGTATGTGTATTTAAGCACATACCAGACCCAAAGCACCAAAATTCGTAGGTTCGAGTAGCAAATCTAAGATTATAAAATCTAGAATTTTTAACACCTCGGACCTCACTCAATCTAGGGGATCTACTGTTTCTAATGTTCCATCTTTTTCTCTTATCGATTGCAAGTTGTTCAAATTGTTTTGTGGTATTTGGACTCCGGATGCTCCAATCATATGACCAAAAACCACTCTCAGCTCACCAATTTTGTCAATAAATTTCTTAGTACTATGAAGTTTGGTAACAACCAGATTGCTAAGATAATGGGTTACGGTGATTATTAGATCGGGAATGTTACCATTTCCAGAGTTTACTATGTTGAGGGACTCGGACACAATCTATTTTCTGTTGGTCAATTTTGTGACTCGGATTTGGAAGTAGCTTTTTGTAAACACGCATGTTTTGTTCACAATCTTGAAGGTGTTGACCTACTCTAGGGATCTTGGGGAACTAATTTGTATACATTGTCCATTGGCGATATGATGAAGTCTTCTCTAGTTTGTATCTTGTCAAAGGCTTCTAAGACTAAGTCTTGGTTATGGCATCGATGTTTGTCTTACTTGAACTTTGGCACCATTAATCAACTGGCTAAACAAGGTCTTGTAAGAGGTCTCCCTAAACTAAAATTTGAAAAAGATCACTTGTGTTCTGCATGTTCGTTGGGAGAAAGCAAGAAACAATCTCATAAACCAAAATCTGAAGACACCAACCAAGAAAAAATTTATCTTCTGTATATGGATCTTTGTGGGCCAATGCGTGTCGAAAGTATTAATGGGAAGAAGTATATTCTAGTAAAATTGTTGATGATTATTCTCGATTTACATAGGTTAAGTTCTTAAGATCAAAAAATGAAGCACCAGAGTTCATCATCAAATTCTTGAAAATGATACAAGTCCACCTAAATGCAACCGTCAGGAATATTCACACAGATAATGGTACAGAGTTTGTCAATCACACTCTGCGTAGCTACTATGAGGATGTCAGTATCTCTCATGAAACATCTGTGGCACGTACTCCACAACAAAACGACATTGTCAAAAGATGAAACTGGACATTAGTAGAGGCTGCTTGTACCATGTTGATTTATGCCAACGCACCATTATTTGTGTAGGCAGAAGCAGTTGCCACTGCTTGTTACACCCAATATTGTTCCCTAATATGTATTCGTCATGGAAAAACACCATATGAGCTACTGCATGACAAAAAACTAGATCTTTCCTATCTTCATGTATTTGGTGCACTTTGTTATCCAACTAATGACAGTGAGGATTTGGGCAAACTAAAAGCTAAAGCTAATGTTGGTATTTTCATTGGATATGCTCTTGCAAAGAAGGCTTACCGGATTTACAACCGACGTCCCAAACGAATTGTGGAAACAATACATGTAGACTTTGATGAGCTAACAGCAATGGCTTCTAAACAAAGTAGTCCAGGACCCACACTTCATGAAACGACTCCTGGAACACTCAGTTCAGGACTCATGCCTCAACCTCCTTCTTCAATACCTTTTATCCCACCAACAAGAGATGACTGGGATATTATAACACCCCGTGTTTTAGGGTCATTGACGTCATCAATAAATTCATAATGTATCTTTTGTATTTGTCCGCGTTTGCTTTAAATCGTAAACGTTAACTTAAATCGCATACGCCAAAAATTAGCGTTCAATGTAAACGGGCATCAAACGATTAAACATTTGCATCAAGCAAGTATTAAATAATTATTTTGAGAATAATTATGGTCTTTGTTTATTTTATTTTATCGGTTACGTAAAGTGTGTACGTTTCGCGATAGAAGTACGTTTAGGCATACCCGGAACCACCAAAACTTTTCTACGCTTCAACAAATACCCACATTTATACCCAATACATAAAAATTACAAAAATATATCATACATATGCATTTATAGCCGGATTTAGACTCAAAAATGCAAAGAAACTATCATAGAGAATACATCTCCTTATTTTCATGAGATTATGTCTCATTTAGGGAACATTCAACTCTTAGTCTCTATGTTTTGACCAAATACCAAGACTAGGACTTCCTTAAGACCCTCCCTATGTCTCCTTGACTAGTCCTACACTTGTATTACTTATACAATGCAAGAGATAGAAAAACATAACACAAAACTCTTGGTAAAAATCAAAAGAATCCTCCCTTTTGCTCTTCATATGCCACGGCTTGAAACACCCCTTTAACTAAATCCATATCAAATTTTCTACAACCCATACATATCTACATACATCATTCCTAAGATATTCTAAGATGTTTCCAAGCATTGGCTAATCATTTGCAAGTAGTTATCAAGATAAGGAAAGCTAGGGTTTTGAAAGAAAACTAGGGTTTTCTAAGCTTGCTAGCTTTGGTTTCTAATCTAAACAAGGGTTTAGATTGTGTTAGTCATCATCTTCATTCATCTTAAGGTCATCTAGAACTCTTTATGCTCTTACATTTATCATTATATGCATATGTTAGTTCTATTATTGCTTGAATCACCATTTAGGATTTTTGACATGAAAAGGGAGTTTTTACTTGTAATGATCATTTTGTACACTTTTATATATCTTATGATGTTAATGGTATCATGTTAAAATAGATGATAAAGTATTTTACCATGTTGTTTTGGTGTAAAAATGATTAACTACAAATTAGGGTTTATAAAGGTTTCATAATATGGTACAAGTAAAGGAAAGGTAAATGACATGTTAATGTTGATTATGGACTTGAAGTAATGTCATATGATCATTAAAATAAGGTTATAACAAGATGGGAAGACTTGTACACTTATGGTTTATATGTAAACATGTATAGGTATGAATTAGGGTTTTAAAAAAAGTGCTTGAAGAAAGTATACGAAAATATTATAAAGGGACTGTTTTAATTTTTATTTTAGGCAGTAGGTTTTACATTTTAGAAATATAATACACCTCATGATGATTCCAAAATGATAAGAAACTTGAAAACCCGCTTTATAACAAAAAAGATACGATAAGAATACGATTCATGTAATACCGGGTTTTATAAAACTATTTTTATAAAAAGTACTATTCATAACAGAAAGTTATATTTTTGTAAACTTCATAAATCAATAAAACTTTCAAATAGGAGAACGTGCTCGAAAGAATCGTTAAAAACGGAACTATAACGAATAAAATACGACGTTTACGAGTTTCGACGACGAAAACGATATAAAAACATTTAGGGTCTGGTGTGAACAGTAAAAGTTATTGTTCACCAGTAGGTCCAAATTTTGATAACTCGACTTAATACGAAAACGTGAGCGCAAGAAACACCTCAAACGGACTTGAAATGCGAAAGTTATGCCAGTTTTACTAAAACGGTAATTATAAACGTTTTAACTTATTAAACACAATTTTACCAAAACAATTAGATGGTGATTGAGCTATATAGACCTATATGTTGTATTAGTTAAGCAAAGTGCTATATTACTAGGGAGTTTCATAATGAGGCCTCTTCGGGGTGGCGTATCGACGAGTTGTTGGATTTACGATTTAAAGTGTCCTAGCTCCTCATACGTCACTACATGACCTCTTAATTATGATAGCCTGAACGATAGTATGATGAGCTATATAGGAATATATGATATTGAAGTGCATGGTACTTATACGACCTATGTTAATTTAGGTTGCATCTGACGATTTGCGTGACGCATTATTTGTGATATAATTGATATTCGCTCACTCGAGGTGAGTTTATAGCCCCACTTTTTACAGTTTTACTGATTTACTATTATTTGGGATGGAAACATGCTTTGTTTTATAAATTAGACGCAAGTGGATATTTTATATTGATTACGTGTTTGCCTAAGTAGCGATAACCCAAGTTGAGCCCATTATCATGAACTGTCAATTGCATTGATATAGTTGTTAATTATATTATGTGAGCGCGAATGTTATTAATAGATCTATTTGGGAAACGACCTCCCCGTTCGGGTAACTAGCTATCACCGGGAACGAACGTTATAGCATGTTGAATTGGGGATGTTTAGGGTTAGACATCTAATCGGGCATTAAATTGCAATATATATTATTGCAAGAAAGATTGTTGAGTTTCAGTGTCATGAGCTTAGTGCAACAGTAATCTGGTTTTGTGATTGTTTGCATATGTTGTAGCATCACGGGGAAAGTCTTGCGGTCCTGCATAATTTAATTACATAAACCTATGAATTCACCAATATTTTTGTTGACGTTTTAAGCAATGTTTTCAGGAGGTCAATAGGCACGAGGTGCCAGGGATGCATTGGGTTACATTTTGGATTGCACGCTTAAGGATTAGTATGCATCATATTTTGGGAAATATATGTCATGATTTGAAATCTTTTGTAATATTGGACAAGGAACAAGTAAAGCTATATGCTTTTGTATTAAGTCTTTTAATTAAATCCAATGTATCTGTTTAAACGACTTTTTATGTCGTTCTTATATATCTTGTGCTATTGATCATTGATGTAACATGCCCCGGATATCCTTATTCCGCTGCGGCCCATTTTAGGGGTGTTACAGATTGGTATCAAGAGCCAAGGTTATAGAGAACCAGGTCAAATGTTTTTGCTGGACTATAACCGTTTTCAAACATTGCATTCATACAAAAGGGTTTTTACGGGACACACACACTAGTTGTTTGCATTAGTTAGTTCTACTAGATGCTTACATGATGCATATACGTGTTCATATTATAGTATGTACGTTACTATAAGGGTATATTGTATATATACAAAGATGAGTTTGCATTCTTTCGCACAACTCTACAATTATTTATATAAGTTAAGTTTTGCTCGTTGCAAGCAGTTATGTTTTCATTATCGACGGTTACCTACACGTCTGTTTATATTAATTCCGAGCCATAGAGATTCCAGTAAGCTTCTAATGAGGAGCTAGAGGGACCAATGAAGGATCAGCCTCTATCTGATGATGCCTCACCTACAGCCTTATCACCAGGCTACATTGCTGACTCCGATCCAGAAGAGGATAAGGAGGACCCTGAGGAGGATCCTGCTGACCATCCTGCCGACGGATGAGACAATTATGATAATGAGTCATCTGATGATGACAACGATGATAATGATGTTAAGAAGGATGAGGAGGACGAGGAGGAGGAGGAGCACCTAGCTCCGGCGTCTTGACAAATGAAAACCGAATCTAACCGAAAAACGAATACAGATAAATATGTATATTTATATTTAAAAAATCAAACTATTTCCTAGTATAAATATTAGATTTTGTAGGCTTAAAATTTTCTTAATACTAAAAACCTATATAATAAAATGAATAAAAAAATAAAATATATGTAATTCAATTTGATTTCTACCGAATTGATCGAACCGAATAAACCAAAAAACCCAATAACAAAAAAAATGATGACAACCCTTTAATATCAAACATCTCAAGTTACTAGCCTCTCTCAGCCCGCACACAAAAGTTATGTGGTGACCTCACAAAAAACTCACTTAAGGCTTAAGGCTGATATTCGAGCCAAATTTGTTTACAAAGAAAAAGTAACTGACTTTGGACTTTCAAAACTTGTAATACGAGGCTTGTTGAGCCGTGCATGCACACGGATATATCTAAGTGTTTAGAATTTTTGTGTGTAATATGTTTCTTGGCGTTTTTGGCATAGTCTTTATTGGACCATTAGAATGTTGGTTTTGTGGTTATTAGGGTGTTCGCAGGTGGCCGGTTTCGTTCGGTTAGTTGAAAGATTTTATAACTATCCGTCGCGGGGCGGGAAATTAATTTACTATTCGTGCTCAAAACGAAAACGCGTACTAGGCGGGGTAACGGACATGCAGGTACCTGAAGTGATCGGTTTACCCGCATGGTTCGGGTCAGGTTTAACCGTTTTTTACGTTTAAATAGAGTTTAACCGTTTTAAAAATAAGAAATAACATAGTCCAGAACATAAAATCAATTTTCTAAGTAAATTAAATGACGTTGAATGTAAACAGTCATATATAAATGAATATTAGATTTTGTAGGCTTAAAATTTTCTTAATACTAAAAACCTATATAATAAAATGAATAAATAATAAAAAATATGTAATTCGAATTTGATTTTCTTACCGAATTGATCGAACCGAATAAACCGAAAAACCCAATAACAAAAAACGATGAACACCCCTTAATACATAACATCTTCAAGGTTACTAGCCTCTCAGCCCGCACACAAAAGTTAGTGGACTCACAATAAAACTCACTTAAGGGCTTAAGGCTGATATTCGGGCCAAATTTTACATAGAAAAAGAAACCGACTTTGGACTTTCAAATACTTGTAACACGAGGCATGCAGAGCCGTGCGATGCACACGGATTATATCTAATGTGTTTTAGAATAGTTGTGTGTAATTGTTGTTGCCGTTTTTGGCATAGTCTTATTGGTCATTAGTGTTTTGGTGTTGTGGTTAATGGTTATATTGGTTGTAAAAAGTAGTCATGAGTCACTGATGTTGGGATGCCGTTCCATTTAACATATGTTTAGTATTAAACTATAAATACGGTTTTTTTCATTTTTATTTGTATTCGTACGTTTTTGTTTGTTTTTATCCGTTTTCGTCAGGTTTTATTTGTTTTCATATTTTGTCGTCCTTTTTAATACGTTTTCGTACATAATGGGACTTACCCACTCCTTGCATGGCCGTGTAAAATCAATTGGATACATTAATGGTTCTTATATAAAAGATAAAATCAATTTGATACATTAATGGCTATTCAATGAGGGTTGTGTACATAGTGCTATTTGTCTTGCACCCCTCATAATGGATACCTCCACAATAAATTAAGGACTCAATCTTTTATAATAATAGATGACCACGTTTAATTATGGTATAATAATTCCTATAATTAGGAAGGTTAATTTTATGGTATATGATTGATGGGCTTTAAGTACGTATTTCTCCTATAAAATCAACTGCATGAGGAAAAACACAAACAATACATTATTATTTTGAAGTCCAAGTGCAATCTTTTGATCGATCATGGTTTCTTTTTTGATGTTGTTAGTACATAGTTTACTTTGGACTATATCCACTAGCAATAGCGATTGTTCTTCTTGCTGTGATAATGATTTTAAACGAGTGCACACCGATGTTTCTTGGACTCCAAGGTTGTCAAATTTAGTGATA
The DNA here is from genome assembly GCA_026074375.1 of Tanacetum coccineum. Classification (NCBI taxonomy): domain Eukaryota; kingdom Viridiplantae; phylum Streptophyta; class Magnoliopsida; order Asterales; family Asteraceae; genus Tanacetum; species Tanacetum coccineum. The sequence goes on along the minus strand of BQNB010016644.1, from coordinate 52,255 downwards.
TTTGTCTTGATCATACTCGATATAGTCGTGTATAAGCTAAGAAAACTTCACGAAAAATCAATACCTTTCTCATCAGAACATCCATGCCGCCGCTTTAGCCTAGCCGAGATTCAGTTAGCAACAAATAACTTTGATCCGGAAACAATCATAGGAAAAGGTGGATTTGGTAAAGTGTATAAAGGTTTTATTGATGATGGTGGAACAACTATCGCGAGCAAACGGTTGAATTATGTATCTAGACAAGGAGCCAGTGAAATTTGGACAGAAGTCAAGATGCTTTCCAGGGCTCGACATGGTCACTTGGTCTCTTTAATAGGATATCATAACGAGTTTGTTGAGATGATGGTTGTATACGAGTATATCTTGTTAGCTAATAAGCAGATCATCACTAACTACCAGGTTCAAATGATGAAACCTTATTATTATAATATCTATAGAAGCGGCGATAGAACCTAAGCGGCGGTAATGGTGATGTTATAGTCTTAACTAATCCGACTGCGTCTTGAGTAGTTATGTGTAGCATCTCGTCATCAACATGTTTTGGTTCCGCCCGGTTTTGTTTGTTCTGCATTTGGTGCTCTCGTTCATCTCTGTATTTTTGTGATTCTGTGCTCTGCACCTGTCTGCATCTCTCTGATTTTGCACCTGTTTGGATTGCATCGGAATGAGACTCCGTCTAACACCTAGTCTTCACTCTAGGACGCTCCGAATCTGCGTGTTTGTTTTTTAGTTTAGTTTATTTTGTGTTTGACAAACTCCCAATTGTGAGTTTGAGAGAGGGGGGGGGGGGGTCTTAGCTAATAAAGGTCTAATGCTAATTTGACCGTTGACTATTGACTATCGATGATATGTTAGCATTTAGCCCATAAGAGGCACATGACCCATTTAGCTTTTAGGGTTCCACCCTTTTGTTTGTCCTATAAATACTCATTGTATTCTCTTTGTTTAACATTCAATTCAATAAAGTTTTGCCTTGTATTTTTAGTTTCTACATATCTCAGGTGGGGACCTTTCAAAATGCTTGCATAAAGTGGCTAGGAGTATAAGGACTCCTTTATCTTGGGTAGAACGTCTTAAGATATGTATCGTGGCTGCACGTGCGTTGGATTATCTTCATACTAGGACATGAGTTAAACACAGAATCAATCATAGGGATGTTGAAAGCTCGAATATACTTCTAAATGAGAATATGGCAGCCAAAGTATCTAATGTTAAGGTATCGAAAATTGGTCCTATGGATCAGCCGTGTACTCATGTGAGCACTGATGTCAAAGGGTCGTTTGGTTATTTTGATCTGAATTATTTCTTGACACGTAGATTAACAAGGACATCTGATGTTTACTCATTTGGGGTTGTACTATTAGAAGTGTTATGCGGGAGGCCTGCTGTTGATCCAAGTCTTAAAGACGACGAACTGGGACTAGTTGGATGGGCCCAAGTGAACATAAAATAAGGAACACTGAATGATATAATTGACCTGTATATGACTGGTCTAACCTCTTTCTTAAGGATGAAAATCCAAATTAGGCCTGATTGTTTAAAAGCATTTGTGGAATTTGCCATTAAATGTTTACAGACTCGGCCTAAAGACCCTCCAACTATGAGTGAAGTAGTAGTCGAACTTGAGGCTGCACTGGCATTGCATAAAAGAGGGGACTATCTTGTATGTAGTCGTTACGACAATGGTGAACAAATAAGTTCAAGTTCATACAACAAGTCCGGACTTGATGTATGAACTTAAACTTCTTTGATGTATGAACTTAAACTTATTTGTTCACCATTGTCGTAACGACTACATACAAGATAGTCCCCTCTTTTATGCAATGCCAGTGCAGCCTCAAGTTCGACTACTACTTCACTCATAGTTGGAGGGTCTTTAGGCCGAGTCTGTAAACATTTAATAGCAATTTCCACAAATGCTTTTAAACAATCAGGCATAATTTGGATTTTCATCCTTGAGCAAGGGGTTAGACCCGTCGTATTCAGGTCAATTATATCGTTTAATGTTCCTTCTTTTATGTTCCATTAGGACCATCCCACCAGTCCCAAGTTCGTCGTCTCCAAGACTTGGATCAACAGCAGTTATCTAAAAAGTTATACCGAGCGAAAGTGGAGCTAGTTTCCAAGAAGTTGAAGTTGAAGATTCTGGTCTGAAAAAATTCAGCTTAGATAATCTCAAAGTTGTGACTAGGAACTTTAGTGACGATATGGTGGTGGGTGAGGGAGCATTTGGAAAAGTTTTCAAAGGTTGGGTTGAACTAGAAACATCTGTTCCTTCAAAGGTTGGTTCAAGGATAGTTGTTGCTATTAAAAAATTCGATCTGGATGGTTATCAAGGAATTTAAGAATGGCAGGTAATCTATATGCTGCAAGAAAGTTTCTTTAATCGACAGTATGCAACACTAACCTTAAATTTCAATAATAAACGCAGATAGAGGTGAAACTTTTAAGCAGGTTGAATCACCTGAATCTTGTCAATTTATTGGGATATTGCTCGGAGGATAAAGAGCTCCTCCTCATTTATGAGTTTATGGAGAAGGGGGACCTCGATAGCTACATATTGAAACGTAAGCGTATTTTGTAGCTTGAATACTATGATATATTGTTAATCAAATGGACATTTAGTTGACATTTTTGTCCACAAATGCAGAAAGATATGGACCATCACTTCCATGGTCAATGCGGGTCAAGATCATGATAGGATCTAAGACTTCTAACATATTGCTCGACTTGGTATTATGGGAATATTTGAGCTTATTTCATAGAGTACCAACTTACATTTTATTTGTCCCGTTTTACTATTTCTGTAAGTCTGTTTCATTAAGAGATGACTTGTTCCATTTTGACATATTATATATCTTTATTATTTCATTTAAGATTGAATGTTTTGCTGGGATTTAACAAATTAGTTAACCAATTAAGTACGAGTACGCAACGGATTAAATCTATGTTATAAATTAACACATAAATATATAAATAATAGACTAACCTTTGTTATTGATGTCCGAGTGCACTTTGTCATGTGTGCAAAGAGGTGAAAGCTTGAGAGCACAGTGGATTAAATAGGACGTTTTCCTTAGGTTATTAAATTGTGTGTGAAAAATATGTGAGTAGAGTGATGTAGTGTGATGCTGTTTATGTTATATTATCTGTAACCCTAGTGCCATGAACACAAAAAATAATGTATATATGCAAAATATGTGGGGGTGTAATATTCCTATTCAAACACACTGTATAAAAATATATTTAGTTTATGTGAAAATAAGAAAGTATTTGTAAAGAGATTGTGTGATGGAGGTTTAGTGTTTTGTTAAAAATTAAATTATAATTTTTAATTATATGGATATAGAGATTTATATATATTGGTTGTATAAGTGATGTAATATGAGTGTGAGGAAATAAATGTATGTGATATATTTAAATATTGAAATATAATGAATATTAGTTAAATATGAAGGATTTTTGGTGATTATTAAAATGTGTATTATTTTAATTATTTTTTTTTTTTTTTTTTATTATAATTTATAATAATTAATTTTTTTTATTTATATAAATTATATCCCAGACACCCCCCCCGACCACCTACCGCCGCCTCCCCCCCCTCCACCCACTGTCGCCCCCATCTCTCCCCAAGACCCCAGCCCTACCACCCCGCTACTACTACACCCACACCCCCCTCCGACCCAACCACACCAAAAACCACCCGTGGTGGAGGGGGGGAGGACGACCCCCATGTGGCGGCGTACCACCCGGCTAATGCCCCCGAAGCAAAATAGCCATCATATCTCAAAATCGCAAGAAGGTCGGGGGGTAAATTCGCAGATGAGATCTACACGAGGTTAGATGACGAGCAGGGACAGAGACAGTTATTGGCCGGTCGGGTCAATATGCTATTTAGAGACAGACGTGGACATGCACATACACGTCTTTTGATGGAGACCGAGGCTGGTATGTCTAGAGAGGCTTGGGGACGAGCGATGGATGCGAGCGATCTTGCTCATGGAGGGGTTATATCACTACGCACCACAGTTCATGCACAGATGTCAGAGATCACAGAGTTACAGTCAGCGGACCGAAGGAGACAGAGAGCGATTTCAGAGTTGCTAGAGACAGACCGCAGGAGGCGTGAGGAGATGAGAGAGTTGAGAGCTGCTGATCGCACTCGACAGCAGCAGATTGTTCAGACCTTGACTGTTATGCAGACACTACAGAGAGAGATGGTTCCACTTCAGGGACTGGTCACCACACTTCAGGGGCAGGTGACAGCCTTACAGGGACAGGTGATGACATTACAGGGGCAGGTTACTACATTACAGGGACAGCAGGGACCCGCTGGGGGTCCTGCACAGCTGGAGCTACCAGAGGAGGCTGGTAGCAGTTCTTAGATTAGACTTTGATAGGGCTAGTCGTTTTGTATATAGCCTACTAAGTATTACGGGTTTAATCCCGGCTAGTAAGGCTTTAGGTTATTATGCTTACTTTGTAACCTAAACATTATGATCATTTTGTATCGAAACCAATCATGTATGTTTTCCAGTTATATATGAAATGGTAGTATTATGTCATGTTTATAATCGAATTTGTGATGAATGAATGTCGATTTGGTTTTATCATTGTTAATTACAATTCAATTGTACATTTCACTGTGTGATGTGATCTCACTTTATTTATCATGGATATGTCATGTCAGGGTTATGATTTTATGAAATCTAACGGATATTGTATTTTCTTGTGATTAAAGAAAATGGCACCAAAAAGAGCAACAAGGACAACACCGGTCACAACAACACCAGCCACAACCACTACGGTCACAAATGCCCAACTCCAAGCTATGATTGATCAAGGTGTCAGTGCCGCTCTGGCACACGTCTGAAGCAACCAGGATGGGCACTGATAGCCATTCTTAGGAGGGTGTCAGTGGGATACTGAACGCGTTGCTAGGAATGCACTTACCAGGATTTCTTGAAGTGCCCAACCTCTGTATTTTATGGGCACTGAGGGGGGTAGTGGTTGAGTTAACCCAATTGTTATTGAAAGATGGAGACTGTCTTCAGAATAGCAACCTGGCTGGTGGAAAGCCAGATCAAATTTGCTACTTGTACTCTGTTAGCAGGTGCTCTAACATGTGGGATGGAATTCCCATGTTATGACAGTTAGTTATCATGATGTTGCTAACTCGATGATCTTGTTGATCTGAAAAGAAGATGACTGACAAATATTGTCCACGAAACAAAATGAAGAAGCTTGAGGCGGAATTGTGGAACTTGAAAGTAATAGGTACTGATGTGGTCAAGTACAACCAATGTTTTCAAGAGCTAGCACTACTGTGTGTTAGGATGTTCCCTGAGGAGGCAGACAAAATTAAAAGGTATGTCGGTGGATTGCCCGACATGATCCATGGAAACATCGTAGCTTCAAAACCAAAGACAATGCAAGAGGCTATTGAATGCAATGAACTGGATGGACAAGAGAGTCAATACCAATTGCGGAAAGACAAGCTGAAATAAGAGGAAGTTCGAAAATACTCCCGAAAACAGTCAGAATCAACAACAACAACAAATCAAGAGGCAAAACACGGCAGGGCATACATGCTGGATCGGGTGTATCAAGAAAACAATATGGGGGATCTAGACCCCTATGCTCAATATGCATTACCACCATGACGGTCCGTGTTGCTCCAAAGGAAGTGCTATAAATGTAACAAATTGGTCACATGCTCATGAATGTAGGGGTACGGGAAATGGCCAACAACAATAACAACCGAAGGCACCGGATCAGGTCAGAAACATACTTGTTTTGAGGTGGAGCTCAGGGACAATTCAGAAAGGATTCGTAAAGAATGTAGAACAAAAATGGCAACCGTGGTAATCCAGCTGGGAATGATCGGGCTCAGCAAAGGTATATGTGTTGGAAATTGCAGGGGGCAACTCCAGGACAAAATCGTTGCGGTTTACGTTTCTTCTAAAAACACGCTTTGCTTGAATATCTTGTTTGATACGGGTGACGTTCGGAAGGTTTTGTGTATTCTACATTTTGCTACCAAATTGACATCTCGCCATCTACGCTTAAATCAAAATTTTGATGTCAAACAAGCTGAACGGAGAGGATAATTGGGTTAAACAACTATTACTAAAGGGGTTGCACAGTAAACTTACTAAACCATCAATTAAACGTTAAAACTTAATGCCTTGTAGAACTTGGTAGTTTCGATGCTATAATCGGTATGGATTGGTTGGCGAAATATCGAGCGTTCAATGTTTGTGCCGGAGAAGATTGTTCGCATTCCTGGGAAAACAAAACCTTGATTCATACTCGGTGAGGAAGTACCCAGGGAAATGTGACACGTTTTTTATACATCATTTCTTGCACTAAAACGCAGAAGTTCATGGGAAAAAGGGCTTCTATCTTTCTGGGCCTCTGTTACTACAAAAAGAGGTTGAAGACATGTCGGGAGAAGAAAGCGACTTGAGGCCGTACCAAATATGTTCAGACGTTATGGAAGTATTTCCTGAAAGACTTGCCGGAGTTGCTTCCTTGATCGACAAAGTGGTGTTTCAATTTGAGTTTGGTACCTGGGCCGCTGCACCTGTAGCCACGGGAACCTTATCGATTTCGGCGCCTTCTGAAATGAAAGTAATTATCAGAGCAATTGAAAAGAGCTATCCGACAAAGGCGTTTTATAAGAACAGTTCCTCGCCCTGGGAGAGCTACGGGTTTGTTTGTCAGAACGAAAGACGGGTCATTCCGGATGTGCATTGATTACGGGGAATTGTATTAAAACTAAATCATTTCGGATGTGCATTGATTACCGGGAATTGAATAAACTAACGGTGAAGAACCGTTATCCGCTCCCAAGAATTGATGATCTATTTGATCAGCTCCAAGGGTCGAGTGTTTACTCGAAAATCGACCTAAGGTCAGGTTATCACCAATTGAGGGTTCGAGAAGAAGACATTCCGAAAACTGCCTTCAGAACTCGTTATGGCCATTACGAATTTCAAGTTATGCCGTTTGGTTTGACAAACGCACCTGCTGTGTTTATGGACCTCATGAACCGAGTGTGCAAACCTTATCTGGACAAATTCGTAATTGTCTTTATTGATGATATTTTGATCTATTCCAAGAGCAAGCAAGAGCACGAAGAGCATCTGAAGATAATATTGGAGTTGTTGAAGAAAGAGGAGTTGTATGCCAAGTTTTCCAAATGTGAATTTTGGATTCCTAAGGTACAGTTCCTCGGTCACGTGATCGATAGTGAAGGAATCCATGTAGATCCAGCCAAGATTGAATCCATTAAGGATTGGACATCTCCTAAGTCACCAACGGAGATTCGTCAATTTTTAGGTCTTGCTGGGTACTATCGAAGATTCATTGAAGGGTTTTCAAAGATCGCCAAACCAATGACTAAGCTTACTCAAAAGAAGGTCAAGTTTGAGTGGGGCGATAAACAAGAAGCAGCTTTTCAACTGTTGAAGCAAAAGTTGTGCAGTGCACCAATCCTTGCATTACCTGAAGGAAGCGAAGATTTCATCGCATACTGCGACGCTTCAAAGAAGGGTTTGGGCGCTGTGTTGATGCAGAGAGAAAAAGTGATTTCTTATGCATCACGCCAGTTGAAGATTCATGAGAAGAACTATACGACTCATGATTTAGAACTTGGTGCAGTGGTGTTCGCTCTCAAGATCTGGAGACATTATTTATATGGAACTAAGTGTACGGTGTTCACCGATCACAAGAGTTTGCAACACATTTTAGATCAAAAAGAGTTGAACATGAGGCAACGCCGATGGTTAGAGTTGCTAAGTGATTACGATTGCGATATTCGTTATCACCCGGGGAAAGCAAATGTCGTTGCTGATGCTTTGAGCAGGAAAGAACGAGAACCACCATTAAGAGTTCGAGCCTTAGTCATGACTATTAGCTTGGATCTTCCCAAACAGATCTTAAATGCTCAGACTGAAGCGCGAAAACCAGAGAACATTAAGAGTGAAGACGTTGGGGGAATGTTGATTGAAAACGCTAAATTTCCAGAAGCAATTAGAGAACAAAAGTTGGAACCACGTGCGGATGGAACCCTGTGCCTCAATGGCAGGAGCTGGTTACCTTGTTATGGCGATTTGCGGACTGTGATCATGCACGAGTCCCACAAATCAAAGTACTCTATACATCCGGGTTCTGACAAAATGTACCAAGATATGAAGAAGCTATATTGGTGGCCCAATATGAAAGCCGACATTGCCACCTATGTTAGCAAGTGTTTGACCTGTGCTAAGGTCAAGGCCGAACATCAAAGGCCATCAGGATTGTTGGTACAACCTAAGATACCTGAATGGAAGTGGGACAACATCACCATGGATTTTGTTACAAAGCTTCCTAAGTCGTCGCAAGGCTACGACACCATTTGGGTGATCGTTGACCGACTCACTAAGTCTGCGATCTTCACACCGATGAAAGAGACTGATCCTTTGGATAAACTTGCAAGAATGTACCTGAAGGATAAGTCTGCGATCTTCACACCGATGAAAGAGACTGATCCTTTGGATAAACTTGCAAGAATGTACCTGAAGGAGGTGGTCATGAGACATGGAATACCTGTCTCAATCATTTATGATCGTGACCCGAGATTCGCATCCAATTTCTAGAGGTCACTTCAGAACGCTTTGGGTACTAATTTAGATATGAGTACTGCGTACCATCCACAAACAGACGGGCAAAGCGAGAGGACCATTCAAACTCTCGAGGATATGCTGCGTGCTTGTGCAATCGACTTTGGAAAGGGTTGGGTTAACCATTTGCCATTAGTCGAGCCCACCCACATTTTTTATTACAACAATATCTATCCATGCCGCATCAAGGCCGCACATTTGGAAGCACTTTGTGGGGTCGAAAAGTGTCGTTCACCGTTTGGTGAGACTGAAGTTGGAGAAGCTCAAATCCTTGGTCCAGAACTAATTCAAGAGACCACTGAGAAAATCATCCAGATCAAGCAAAGGATGCAAGCCGCTCGTGATCGACAGAAGAGTTACGCCGATCTGAAGCGTAAACCAATGGAATTCCAAGTCGGGGATAAAGTTATGCTTAAAGTTTCGCCTTGGAAAGGGGTCGTACGTTTTGGCAAACGGGGGAAGTTAAACCCTAGGTATGTTGGACCTTTCAAGGTGTTAGAAAAGGTTGGAGAGGTTGCTTACAAGCTCGAGCTTCCTGAAGAGCTGAGTAGAGTTCATAATACATTCCATGTGTCCAACCTGAAAAAGTGTCATGCCGACGAGCCATTAGCCGTTCCGTTGGATGGACTTAATTTGGACGACAAACTCCATTTTGTTGAGGAACCGGTAGAAATAGTGGGCCGTGAAGTTAAACGGTTGAAGCGAAGCCGAATCCCATTAGTCAAGGTTCGATGGAACTCCAAGAGAGGTCCTGAGTTCACGTGGGAACGTGAAGACCAATTCAAGAAGAAATACCCACACCTCTTCATCAAGACCACACCGTCGTCAAGTGCTGCATCGTGAGCCTTGAGGACAAGGCTCGTTTAACGGGGGAAGTCTATAACACCCTGTGTTTTCAAGTCATTGACGACGTCGATAAATCCACAATGTACCTTTTGTATTGTACGCATTTGCTTTAAATCATAAATGTTAAGCTAAATCGCGTAAGCTAAAAATTAGCGTTCAATGTAAACGGGCATCAAACAATTAAATGTTTACATCAAACAAGGGTTATATAATTATTTTGAGAATAATTATTAACTTTGTTCATTTTATTTTTATCGGATACGTAAAGTGTATACGTTTCGCGATAAATTGCGTTTAGGCACTCCCGGAACCACCAAAACTTTTCTACGCTTCAACAAATACCCACATTTATACCCAATACATAAAAACTACAAAAATATATCATGTATATCTTATATATGCCGAAATTATAGCCATTTATACAAAGTTATATAAAGAAAATCTTACCATTTGGTCAATGTACATCACATATTCATTAAGCACACCCATACCTTGTCTCTTTGACCAAAGACCAAGACCAAGGACCATAGACCCATCCCTAAGACCCTCTTTTATGTCTCCTTGACTAAGACTTGCACCATATATACATGTATCTACTAGTAAGATAAATCATATAAGTAAAACACTTACAAAAATCACAAAATCTCTTCCTTGTTTCTCTTGGCAACCTACGGCACAAACACCCCCTCCAACCAAATCCATATAAATTTTTCTACAACCCATACACTCCTATACACATCTATCCTAAGATATTCTAAGGTGATCCCAAGCATTGGCTAACCTTTTACAAGTATCAATCAAGAAAGGAAAGATTAGGGTTTTCTAAACCTAATCTAGGGTTTCATCTTGCAAGCTTTGGTTTTGTGACTAAACAAGGGTTTATCACTTATTTATCACCATCATCATTTATCATAAGGTCCACTTTAAACCTTTATGCCTTCATTTTATAAGTTTTCATGCATATGTTTATTCTATTTTAGCTTAAATCACCATTTAGGATTTTATCATGAAAATGAGGTTTTTACTTGAAATGATCATATGGATTACTTTTATATATGTTGTGATGTTACTTATATCATGTTAATAAGGATGAGAAAAGAATGTACCATATTAATTTGGTGTAAAAATGATTAAGTATAAATTAGGGTTTACAATAGTTTCTTAATATGTTTCAAGTTAAAGAAATACAAATGACATGTTAAGGTTAATTATGGACTTATATTAATGTTACTTGAACACTAAAATAAAGTTAGGTTGGAAGAAATACACTTGTACACACTTGGTTTATGTATAAAAATGATTATGGACAAAACTAGTAAATTAGGGATTTCTTAAGTAAAGTTATGATTTTTAAGTGTTATCATGGTTTTGTTAACCTTGGTAACTTGGACATATGAGGACTATTATGGACAAATGAATTCTAATATATGGATGATATATAATATATATGAAATATAAGACATATGGTGGATTACAAAATGGAAGAGTATGAAAACAAAGATTAAAAATGGACTTAAGAGAATCACACCCACATTCTGTCCAAATTCGTGTATAAAACATATTTATTTTATGTTTTTATAATATAACACATTTCACGACGATTCCGAAAAGGTAAGAAACTTGTCAAACGGATTAATAACGAAAAAGTTACGGTAAAAACAAGTTATACGCTATTAAACGGAGTCGTAAAAGAATTTTTATAAAAACATTTTATAAAAATTGTATAAACAGCAAGTGTTGATATTTTTAACAAATTATACATATTTTTAGGATTCCAAAATGATAAGAATCGTAATTTTTCAATTAATAACGAACGAGTTATGAATTTCGCGAGTTTACGACAATTAATACTTTTATAAAACTATTTTTATAAAAGTTACTATTCATGACAGAAAGTTATATTTTTGTAAACCTCATAAATATATAGAACTTTCAATTACGAGAACGTGCTCGAAAGAATCGTTAAAAACGGAGCTATAACGAATAAAATACGACATTTACGGGTTTTACGACAACAAATACGATTTAAATAAAACTTACGTCTGATGTGAACAGTAAAAGTTACTGTTCACCAGGGGGTCAAAATATGGAAAATGTCAAAATATGATAATACTCGTCATTAATACGAAAAGATGGGCATTAGAAGCGGCAGGAAAAGATTAGAAACGTGAAAAGTTTATGACGATTTTCCCATAAGTTGTTTTTTTAAACCATTTAATTTTATAACTTGTTTTCTACTTAACATTTAGATGGTGATGATCTATATAGATTTTGCATGGTAGGAGTACTTAATGTGAATTGTACTTTGACGACTTAATTTAATTAGGTTGCATTTGATCATTTCGAGTGGCGCGTTATTTGTGATTATACTTGGCATAACCCAATCAAGGTGTGAGTTCATAGCCCTACGTTTTACATGCTTTTGTTTTACAAAGTTTTTGGGTGAAAAACATGCAATGCTTTACACTTGGACTAAGTGGATAAGTTTTATGTATGATTAGTGTTGCCGAAGTAGCGATAACCCATATTGAGCCCAGTCTCATGAACTGTCAATTACTAGATGTGAGCGCGAATGGTTATGCATAGAACTATTGGTTTGACCAACCCCATTCGGGGGATTTAGCTATCATCTGGCAAACCGAACGTATACCATGTCGCATATAGGACTGTTGAGGGTTAGAACACTCACCTACGGGGCAATGGTAGGCCATATTTGGTTCTCATACACGTCAAGCTTCAGTGTCATGAGCTTAGAGCAACGTAATTACATTTATATGATGTATGCATCTGTTGCATTATCATACACTTGGGAAATCTTGTGGTCCTACAATATATGATTTATCAAACCTATGAATTCACCAACATTATTGTTGACGTTTTAAAGCAATGTTTTTCAGGGGATCAGTAAGCACGAGGTGCAAGGGATACATTGGTGGTTTTGATTGGGATATCATGCATTAAAGATTTTGTCGCATTACATTTTGTATAACTGTATGGGCTAGAAATCTTTGTACTTTGAACAAGTGGACAAGTGAAGCTTCGGCTTATGTAACAAATACTTTGTTAAATCCAATGTATCAGTTTTTAAACGACTTTTTGGTCGTTCTATATATATCTTGTGTTATTGATCTAAGAAGTAACACGCCCCGGACCCTTATTCCGCTGCGACCCAATTTGGGGGTGTTACAGATTGGTATCAAGAGCCAAGGTTATAGAGAACCAGGTCAAATGTTTTTGCTGGACTATAACCGTTTTCAAAAGTTGTTTTTATAACAAGGGATTTACACGGGACATACATATGTGCATACATTCATGCATACACTACTTGTTGCATTAGTTGGTTGGACTAGATGCATTCATATTTGATATACATGTTATGATATAAATGTATATTGCTATAAGAGTCTTATATAATATACTCATATAAGCCATTTCTGCTGGTCACAGTAGTCATGTCAGCTGATTCCGCTGTTACCTATACTTCTGTTCACTCTGAGGCACGATCTTGGAGTATTCCATCTGAGGATCCTTACGAGGAGGCTGCCCGACAGTTGTTGGAGCAGGCACCACGTTCTCCAGAGTATGTACCTGAGGACCATGTACCAGTGTACATTCCGGAGCCTGAGCATCCTGAGGACTTAGTGCCAGCTGAGGATGAGGCACCTACACCTCCACTACCACCATTCTTTTTATCTCCACGTATTCGACCCCCACATACTAGAGCAGCCATGAGGCAGATGAGAGCTACAGCACCATCCACCTATCATTCACTACTCCCATCAGGGACCCCACCATTGTTACCTATCCCTCTACCTGCACCATCTACTAGCCGCAGAGCTGATATTCCCGAGGCTGACACACCGCCTCGGAAGAGACTACTACTTACTACTCCCAGACCTGGGTGTGAGATTGGAGAGAGTTCTGCTGCTGCTGCTGCGAGACAGCCAGGACCCACTATAGAGACCAGACTCCTAGATACTGAGAGGAGGATTATGACCGCCCTAGAGTTGGTCAACAGGAGGGTCACTTACCAGGTAGATGTTTGCACTAGAGAGAGTTCAGAGTTTTGCACACGACATCACGATGCCCAGACAGATCGTGCAGCTGTGAGAGCTGAGATTGAGATATTGAGGAGAGAGAGACTTGCTTACGAGCAAGAGGGTATGGAGGCTCGTCAGGCCTTGGCTAGGTCTGAGGCTCATTGCAGGGCATTAGAGGCAAGAGTTACAGTATTAGAGACTGAGGCGCGTCGCCACGAGTGGCAGCGTCAGGCTGCAGATGATCTTGCTGTTCAGCATATCATGCGTACCCAGGCCTTGGAGGCTGGAGCGCGCATTGACACATTGGAGGACACTGGTAGCAGTTCCTAGACGTTGGTTATGATTGTATATGCTATGCAGTCTGTTAAGTTTTATGGGTTACTCCCAGCTAGCAGGCGGTATAGATCTTTTGTTTTGGTTAGCTATCCTGTATAGATCTTTTATTTCTGATTAGCTATCCTGTATAGCCTACTAAGTATTACGGGTAACTCCCGGCTAGTAGGGCTCTATGTTGATTTTCATTTTGTAACCTAGCGATAGGGAATCATTTTGTACCAAACAGATCATGTATATTTCCAGGTTATATATGGAATGGATGTATTATGTTATGTCGATCTTGTGTTGGTTATATGTTTCACTGTGTGATGTGATCTTATTTTATTTATGATGCATATGTTATGTCACGTTATGATTGTATTAAAATCTAACGGGTATTGTATTTTCTTGTGATTGAAGAAAATGGCACCAAAACGAACCACAAGGTCAACACCAGTCACACCAGCCCCAACAACAACCACCACAACTGTTACTGAGGCGCAACTTTAGGCCTTAATTGATCAAGGAGTTGCTGCTGCAATGGCTGAAGCAGAAGCAAGCAGAGTTAGGAATGGCTACGCCAGCAATGGTTCAGGACCAAGGCCAGCACAAGCTGTTCGCGAATGCTCTTACTCGGAATTCCTAAAATGCAAACCTTTGGACTTTAAAGGCACTGAGGGAGTCGTCGGACTCACTCGATGGTTTGAGAAAATGGAGTCTGTGTTTAGCATTAGCAATTGCACAGCATCTTGTCAAGTCAAATTTGCGACTTGCACTCTACAAGATGATGCTCTTACATGGTGGAATAAGCAACTGCTCGGTGGAAAACCAGATCAAATTTTCTACTTGTACTCTTTTAGCAGGTGCTCTAACATGGTGGAATTCCCATGTTATGACGTTACTTCCATGATGATGCATATGCAATGACTTGGGTCGATATGAGAAGAAGATGACTGACTAGTAATTGTCCCACAAAACGATAATGAAGAAGCTTGAGGCTGATTGTGGAACATGAAAGTGATAAGGTACTGATTGGGGCAAGTACGACCAACCGTTTACTCAAGAACTAGCTCTGCTGTGTGTTTAGATGTTCCCTGAGGAGGTCAGACAAAATTAAAAGGTATGTCGCTGGATTGCCCGACCTGATCCAACTGGAAACATTGTAGCTTATCCAGGCCAAAAAACCATGCAAGAGGCTGTTGAAAATGCCACTGAACTAAGGGTACAAAAAGAGTCAGTACCATTGCTGAGAAGACAGAGCTTAGAAAAAAGAGGAAGTTTGAAAACACTTCCCAAAATAATCAGAATCCTCATCAACAACAAAATAATAGGCAGAACAAGGCCATGCCTACACTGCAGGCAATAGTGACAGGAAAATCAATAAACGCCAGGTCTAAACCTCCTGTGTTCCAGTGTATAATTAAAATCATGAAGGTGCCTTGTCTACCTAAGTGCAGTAACTCAAGAGGGGTTGGGCCATCTGGCCAAGGATTGTATAAAAAAGAAGCCGACCTACAAGCTAACAACAATAACCGCAAACAACAACAATAATAATCAGAAGGGAAATGGTTTGCTATGATGTTAGAGCTGCAAGGACATTTTAGAGAAACTAAACTGCCCCAACTGAAAACAATGACCGTTGAAAGGTAATCAAGCTGGGGAATGACAGGAGCATCCAGTCGAATGTAGAATGTGGTTGGAAATGTAGGGGAAAACCCAGATAACGTCGTTGCGGACTACGTTCCTTCAACACCGCTAATTCTTATATCTTTGTTTGATACGGGTGCCGACTCGAAGTTTTGTGTCTACTCTGCATTTAGCCCCAAATTGACAATCAACCCATCTACCCTAACACTAATATATGTCGAACTAGCTGACGAGGAGGATAATTTGGGTTAAAACACTAAAAAAAATCCCTTAAGGGTTGCACATTAAAACTTCCTAACACCACCAATTCAACATAAACATAATGCTGTAGAACTTGGTATTTTCGATGTTATAATCGTATACGATTGGTTTGGCGATGTACCAATGCGGTCATTTGTATGTGCCCGAAAGATTGAGTACTCGTATACCCAAAGAGAATAAAACCTTAATCATTACATGTGGCATTGGACACGATAACCAGGGACAGAATGTGACATGATTAAACATCATTTTTCCACATTGCACTAAAACGCAGAAAGAACATGGAAAAAGGGTTTCCCTATCTTTCGCCTGCACATGTAACTCGCAAAAGAGGTTGAAGACAAGTCGAAATAGAAGAAGCGACTTCTGAAGACGTACCAATAGTCAATACTTTTCCTAAAGTAATTCCTGAAGACTTGCCGGGTCTTCTCGACCGCCAAGCTGGAGTTCCAAATTGATTAAGGTTAACATGGTGCTTAGCACCTGTAGCTCCGGGCGCGCTTAATCGATTGCGGCGCAACACCATTGAAATTGAAAGAAGTTAATCGAGCAACAAAAGAACTATCATGCAAGAGGACGACAAAGCTTAATAAGACCTAGTTCCTCGCCCTGGGGAGCTACCGTTTTGTTTGTCAAGAAGAACAGACGGGAATCATCTCCGAAATATTGTGCAATGATTACCAGGAATAGATAAACTAACAGCTGAGAAGAACCGTTATCCCTCCCAATAATTGACTATTTATTTTGATCAAGAATCCAAGGGTCGAGTGCGTCTACTCGAAAAATCGACCTAGATGGGTCAGGTTATCCACCATCTTGAGGGTTCGAGACAAGAAGACATTCTGAAGAGTGCCTTCAAAAACATCATTACTGGCCATTACGAATTTCAAGTTATGCCGTTGTTTGACAAACGCACCTTGAAAAACCTCTAACTGGAGAAAATTAGGAAAAATGAACTACCCCGCCTGTAATTGAAACTCGTCGTCTAAAACTCTTCTCATAGCTCTACCGTTGCCTGAAGCTCTAACCCTACAACCTGTGAACAAGAACCTGAGCGGTTGACAACATAGTGGTTGGGAACATCTAACACCTAAACCTCTTGACCTCCCCTGCACCTCAAAACCGTGCTACCTTCCCTTACTGAACTAGACCTGATTAACCTGGCAACCGAGGATGAAAACATAACCTCTAATAAAAACCTACCTGGAGGAATAAATCACTTTAAATTTACCTGTCTCTAAACCTTAAAACCTCCCTCACCTATAAGAATTGAAACCTCAGGCTTAAAATCCTAACTGCTAGGCGTGTGCAGGCCTCTTTCCTCTGCAGAGCCTAAACCCGAACCTGTACACGGCGAACTACTAAATTCTTATTGATTTGTGCACCACCTCCTGCTCATCCCCTACCTACCATAAAACCCTGGAGACCTAACTCGAGACGAAAACACTTAACCATATTGCATGAAACCTTTACCCTGTGGCGCATGCCGTATCATGGACCTAAATCGGGTATGCAAACCATATCTGGATAAATTCGTGATTGTCTTTATTGATGATATGAGTATGCAAACCATATCTGGACAAATTCGTAATTGTCTTTATTGATGATATTTTGATCTATTCCAAGAACAAGCAAGAGCACAAAGAGCATCTGAAGATAATATTGGAGTTGTTGAAGAAAGAGGAGTTGTATGCAAAATTTTCCAAGTGCGAATTTTGGATTCCTAAAGTACAGTTCCTCGGTCATGTGATCGATAGTGAAGGAATTCATGTGGATCCAGCCAAGATTGAATCTATTAAAGATTGGACATCTCCTAAATCACCAACGGAGATTCGTCAATTCTTAGGTCTTGCTGGGTATTACCGGAGGTTCATTGAAGGGTTTTCGAAGATCGCCAAACCTATGACCAAGCTCACCCAGAAGAAGGTTAAGTTTGAATGGGGCGATAAACAAGAAGCAGCTTTTCAACTGTTGAAGCAAAAGTTGTGCAGTGCACCAATCCTTGCATTACCTGAAGGAAGCGAAGACTTCATCGCATACTGCGACGCTTCAAAGAAAGGTTTGGGCGCTGTGTTGATGCAAAGAGAGAAGGTGATTTCTTATGCATCACGCCAGTTAAAAATTCATGAGAAAAACTACACGACTCATGATTTAGAACTCGGTGCAGTGGTGTTCGCTCTCAAGATCTGGAGACATTATTTATATGGAACTAAGTGTACGGTGTTCACCGATCACAAGAGTTTGCAACACATCTTAGATCAAAAAGAGTTGAACATGAGGCAACGCCGATGGTTAGAGTTGCTAAGTGATTACGATTGCGATATTCGTTATCACCCGGGGAAAGCAAATGTCGTTGCTGATGCTTTGAGCAGGAAAGAACGAGAACCACCGTTAAGAGTTCGAGCCTTGGTTATGACCATTAGCTTGAATCTTCCTAAACAGATCTTAAATGCTCAGACCGAAGCGCGAAAACCAGAGAACATTAAGAGTGAAGACGTTGGGGGAATGTTGATTGAAAATGCTAAATTTCCAGAAGCAATTAGAGAACAAAAGTTGGAACCACGTGCGGATGGAACCTTGTACCTCAATGGTAGGAGCTGGTTACCTTGTTATGGTGATTTGCGGACTGTGATCATACACGAATCCCACAAATCAAAATACTATTCATCCGGGTTCCGACAAAATGTACCAAGACATGAAGAAGCTATATTGGTGGACCAACATGAAAGCCGACATAGCCATTTATGTTAGCAAGTGTTTGACCTTAGCTAAGGTCAAGGCCGAACATCAAAGGCCATCAGGATTGTTGGTACAACCTAAAATACCTGAATGGAAGTGGGACAACATCACCATGGATTTTGTTACTAAGCTTCCTAAGACGTCTCAAGGCTATGACATAATTTGGGTGATCGTTGACCGACTCACTAAGTCTGCGATCTTCACACCAATGAGAGAGACCGATCCTTTGGATAAACTTGCAAGATTGTACCTAAAGGAGGTGGTCACGAGACATGGAATACCTGTCTCAATCATTTGTGATCGTGACCCGAGATTCGCATCCAATTTCTGGAGGTCACTTCAGAACGCTTTGGGTACTAATTTGGATATGAGTACAGCGTACCATCCACAAACAGACGGGCAAAGCGAGAGGACCATTCAAACTCTCGAGGATATGCTGCGTGCTTGTGCAATCGACTTTGGAAAGGGTTGGGTTAACCATTTGCCATTGGTCGAGTTCTCATATAACAATAGCTATCACGCTAGCATCAAGGCCGCACCATTTGAAGCACTTTATGGTCGAAAGTGTCGTTCACCTGTTTGTTGGACTGAAGTTGGAGAAGCTCAAATACTCGGTCCAGAACTAATTCAAGAGACCACTGAGAAAATCATCCAGATCAAGCAAAGGATGCAAGCCGCTCGTGATCGACAGAAGAGTTACGCTGACTTGAAGCGTAAACCAATGGAATTCCAAGTCGGGGATAAAGTTATGCTTAAAGTTTCACCTTGGAAAGGGGTCGTACGTTTTGGCAAACGGGGGAAGTTAAACCCTAGGTATGTTGGACCTTTCAAGGTGTTAGAAAAGGTTGGAGAGGTTGCTTACAAGCTCGAGCTTCCTGAAGAGCTGAGTAGAGTTTTTCATTATACAATTCATGTATCAAACCTTGAAGAAGTGTCATGCCGACGAACCTTTCAGCGTTCCGATAGATGACACAATTTGGACGACAAACTTCATTTTTGTTAAGGAGCCGGTAGAAATAGTGGACCGAGAAGTTAAACGATGAAAATGCACGGATTCCAATTGGTCAAATTCGATGGGAACTCCAAAGAGGTCCAGTTTCACAATGGGAACCGAAGACCAATTCAAGAAGAAATATCCACACCTCTTCGCCAAGACCACACCGTCGTCAAGTGCTGCATTGTGAGCCTTGAGGACAAGGCTCGTTTAACGGGGGAAGTCTATAACACCCTGTGTTTTCAAGTCTTTGGCGACGTCGATAACTATGCTATTAATTTTAGAATTGTAACACGTTTGCTTGTAATTTTTATAATTAAGTTTAAAATCGCGTAAGCAAAAAATTGAGCGATCACTGTAACGGGCATGAAGCAATAAATTTGTTTACATCAAGCAAGGGTTATATAATTATTTTGAGGATAATTATTAACTTTGTTCATTTTATTTTTATCGGATACGTAAAGTATATACGTTTCGCGATAAATTGCGTTTAGGCACTCCCGGAACCACAAAAACTTTCCTACGCTTCAACAAATACCCACTTTTATACCCAATACACAAAATTACATAAATATATCATGTATATCTTTGTAATTTCCAAAAATCTTGTATAATATACAAGATTATACATGAAAAATGAGATAAGATTTCATTTTTGGTCAAACCTACACCATACTTCATGTAAGCAACACCATACCTCATTATGGCAAGACCATGCCTACCATACCTTGACCATGAGCCATGCCTTGAGCCATTCTATGTCTCCTTGACTAGTCTTGCTAGTTTATTACTTATACTTTGCATAAAGAGATACATACATCACCAACACTTAGACAAATCAAACCAAAAACCTCTCCTTTTTTGCCCATATATGCTACAGGCAATACATCCACCCCCCACCAACCCATACAAATTTTTCTACAATCCATACACTTCTATATACACCTATTCTAAGATATACTAAGGCATTTGCAAGCATTGGTTAACCATATTCAAGTAATAATCAGAGAAAAGGAAGCTAGGGTTTAGTGAAGGAAAGCTAGTGTTTATTATGTGCAGGCTTGTTTTTGTGGCCTAAACCAGGGTTTAGTAAACTTATACAACATCATAATCATTCTTCATAAAGGTCCATTTAAATCTTTATGTTGCCAATAACTTTCATTTATTAAACATAGTATATTTTCTATTGTAGCTGTTAAATCACCATTTAGGTTTTATTCATGAAAATGAAGTATATACTTGAAATGATCATTTTACACACTTATATATATATATTGTGTTATTTCTTACATCATGTTAAAAAGGATGAGAAAATGTTGTATCATATGGTTTCGGTTTTTTTATTGGTTAAAAAAATGATTAGTGGATCAAGTTAGATGCAATTAAAGCTAATTATCCTCTAGATCACACCTTAGACTCTGCCTGTAGGTATACTAAACTAATTCAGGAGTTACTTACAAACATCAGTAAAACCTGCCCTAGTATCAACAATACTGATGGAAAATTAGTGGCTGTGACCCCAAAGAACAAGGACAAAAGAGTTAGATTCACTGAGCCCGTCACATCCTCAAGACACACAATCACAAAAACAGCCTCTACATCCAACCTAGTTTCTAACAGACCTATGTTGTCTTCTACAGGAGTAAAACCGTCTACTAGTGCTAGCGGATCACAGCCTTCAGGCAATACAAAGAAAGATAAGATTCAGCAAACATCAGGTAGTACTCAGAAGAATAACGTAGAAGCCCACTATAGGAAAGTTAAATCCTAGTATTGAAAATACAGATTGTGTTTTGTTGCACCCAAAGGAACTGATAATGTGCAGCATTCCAAGTTTAATGCGAATTTTGAACTTAAATGTGTTAAGTGTAATGGTTGCACGCTCTCTGATAATCATGATTTATGTGTTCTTGATTTTATCAATAATGTGAATGCTCATGTAAAATCTAAATTTGTTAAGAAAAGTTCTAAGAGAAAAGTTTGGAAACCAACAGAATAGGTGTTTACAAATATTGGATATATCTGGAGGCCTACCGGTTAGACCTTCACCATAGTAGGAAATGCGTGCCCTTTAACTAGGATTACCACAACTACTGAAGTGCCCCTTAGGAAACTAACGGCTCTAGAAAATGAAACACCTAAGCCTGTCGTAACATTGGTTTACTCAAGGAAACCTAGAAAATTTAAAACTAATGTTCCTGTTAGCAAATCTAAGGTTCTTAAATTTGTACCTGCTAACAAAAAGGAACCCAGTCAATCTTGGGGATCTATAGTTTCTGATGTTCCATCTTCCTCTCTTGATGAATGCAGGTCATCCAAATTATTCTCTAGTATTTAGACTCCGGCTGCTCTAAGCATATAACCGGAGATCGCTCTCAGCTCACCAATTTTGTCAATAAGTTTTTGGGTACAATCAAATTCAGAAATGATCACGTGGCAAAGATGATGGAAATAGGGTGATTAAATCATAATTGGGACTGTAACGAATCTCAGGGTTACTATGTGGAAGGACTTGGACATAACTTATTCTTCGTTGGAAAATTATGTGATTCGAACCTTGAAGTTGACCAGCATGATATCCTTTTTGTCTCTTTTAATGAATAAAGTCTTGTCAATTGTGCCCCTCTTGTATCCATGCTTCTCTAGGAATGTTGATAAAGTAGCATACCAAGCTCTAGGGGCTTGGTGCAGTCCATACAAAGCTTTGACTACCTTATAAACCTTATTTGGATGATCAGGATCAACAAAACCAGGAGGTTGTGATACATAAACCTCTTCATCTATAGTGCCATACAGAAAAGCACTTTTAACATCCATTTGGTATACTATGAACCCCATAAATGAGGCAAAGGCCAAAAACAACCTGATAGCTTCTATTCTTGCCACAGGAGCAAAAACCTCATCATAGTCAATACCTTCTTCCTGTGTGTACCCTTGGGCCACCAATCTTGCTTTATTCCTCACAACCACACCTCTTTCATCTCTTTTATTTCTGTAGACCCACTTGGTGCCAATCACCTTCATTCCATGAGGTAGATCTACAAGAACCCATACTTGTTGTAGCTTGAACTGTAACAGTTCTTCTTGCATGGCTTGAACCCAACTGTCATCTTGTAAAGCTTCAGCAATCTTTTTAGGTTCCTCCTGAGATAGAAAACAGGCAAACAAACAATGCTGTTGATCTTTGTGATTGTTTCTTTGCTGCTTTTGAATATGACTGAGAAGAGCATGAGCTCCTGATTTGTTCTGCACTTTGCTCCTAGTTTGCACAGCTGACTTAGGATCACCAAGTATTTGACTTTTTGGGTGAATACTATGAATCCTAAGTGTAGGAGTAGGACTGACTTCAATTTCTGTAGGAAGACTGTTGAAGTCAGTTATCACACCCTCCTCATCATAAGATGCCTCATCAAAAATCCCTGTCTCAGGCTTGTGAAAGATTTCTAGCTCTGGCATAAGTGAATCATCATGTTCAAGCCTACCAGAAATACCCACATTTATACCCAATACATAAAATTTACTCAAATATAATCATAATATACTCACAGTATCCGAAAATTAAAGGCCGATTAAATTCAAGAAATACAAGAAACTCTTTCACTTGGTCAAATGTACATCCATACCTCATTAAACCACACCATACCTCATTAAACCAAGCCATCACTTGTCTCCTTGACTTAGACCATGCCCAAGACCATCCCTAAGACTTCCTTTATGTACCCCTTGCTAGTCATAGAGATACCATGATTCTCACACTTATATACATACTTTGCATAAGAAAGATAACACATACATGCATTAACACTTTGTAAAAATCAAACAAACCTCCCTTTTGGCTCAATATAGCCCACGGCTCAAAGCAAATCCCCAACCAAACCCATAGCAATTTTTATTCAACCCATACACTTCTATATACATCTATTCTAAGATATTCTAAGGTGTTTCCAACCATTGAATCACCATTTGCAAGTATTAAGCAAGAAATCAAGATTTGGGTTTTTATTTGGAAACAAAGGTTTTTCTTAAGTGCAAGCTTGGATTTTAAGGCTAAACACGGGTTTAGCATTCATTTCTCATCTCATACATCATCCCTAAGGTCTTCTAAATTCCTTTATACTTTTTATTATCATTATTTCATGTGTAATATGTTATTTATGGCTAAATCACCACTTAAGACTTTTGAATATGTAAAAAGGGTTTTTACTAATGTCTATGAAATTATACAATTTTTCTTATGTCATATGGTAATATATATCATAAAATAATGGATCTATAATTATGATATCATGTTGTTTAAGTATAAACATGTTTAGTTATAAATTAGGGTTTATAAAGTTAATAAA
The DNA here is from genome assembly GCA_026074375.1 of Tanacetum coccineum. Lineage (NCBI taxonomy): Eukaryota > Viridiplantae > Streptophyta > Magnoliopsida > Asterales > Asteraceae > Tanacetum > Tanacetum coccineum. The sequence continues at coordinate 28,404 of BQNB010016644.1, read as the reverse complement.
ACAAACTTTTTTAATAATACACTTGATAATAAAAGGAAAAGGTTTTTTATTTCGTTGACATACAGTAAGGTAGAGCCTAATAATAAAAATAATACGCCCTATGACGAATATCCAAAAAGATAAGAAACTTTCGAAAAAACCGATCTACAGCAACGGCAAAAGATACGTTAATAACGAGTTAACAACGAGAAAACTTATATAAAACTATTTTGTATAAAAAACACTATTCATTAAAGCAACTTCAGTTTTGTAAAACATCAAAAATATGATATAACTTTAATTACGAGATCGTACTCCTATAAGGAATCACTAATAACGAGCAATAACGAATAAAATACGACGTTTACGGGTTTTACGACAATTAAATCGATAAAAATATATATAAAGTCTGATGTAAACAGTAATTTTTACTGTTCACCAGTAGGTCCGAAATTCGAAAATGTCAAATATCGATAACCCGCCTTAATATGAAAAGATGGACATAAGAAACGCGAGAATCAGGCTTAAAACGCAAAAGTTATGCTAGTTTTACTAAAACGGTAATTATAAACGTTTTAACTTATTAAACACAATTTTACCAAAACCATTAGTTGGTGATTGAGCTATATAGAATATTATGTGGTTATCAAAGTACTATATTACTAGAGAGTTTCATAATGAGGCCTCTTCGGATGGCGTATCGACGAGTTGTTGGATTTACGATTTAAAGTGTCCTAACTCCTCGTACGTCATGTCATGACCTCTTTAATTATGATAGCCCGAACGATAGTACGATGTAACAACTATAGGATTACATTCAATGTTATCAATTAAAGTACTCGGTACTTATACGACCTATGATAATTTAGGTTGCATTCGATCTTTTACGTGACGCATTATCTGCCGATATTGCGTGATTATCAGAACTCACGTGTAGTATATAGCCCCAACCGTTTTACATCTATTTGTGTATTACAAAGTTTTTGGGGTGAAAAACATGCAATGTTTTACAACTGGACACAAGTGGTTTAAGTTTTACATTATTATTACATTTGCCGTAAAGTAACAGATAACCCAATCTAGCCCATTATCATTACTTTAATTACGAGCGCGAATGTTATAAATAGACCTATTTGGTTTGACAACCCGTTCTTGTGATTAGCTATCACAAGTGAAACGAACGAAATACCATGTCGAATATAGGTTGTTCGGGTTAGAACATCACCACCCAAAATAGGCCATTAATTTGGGCATCCATGCTTGTCAGCTTAGTGACATGTAGCTTAGATCTACGTAAATATATTTATATGTTATCTGCCTTTGTTGCATTACAACACTGAGAGATTCTTGTGGTCCTACAATAATAATATTTTATCCAACCTATGAATTCACCAACATTAATTGTTGACAGTTTTAAAATCAATGTTTTTCAGGGGATCAATAGGCAAACGAGGTGCAATAGATACATTGTGGTTTTGATTTTGATGTCATGCATTAAAGATTTTGTCGCATTTCGTTTTGTTTATCTGTTTATGGCTGAAATCTTTGTTATTTTGATCAGTTAAAGCTTCGGCTTATGTAACAAATGACTTTGTTAGAATCCAATTATCGTTTCAAACGACTTTTTGTCGTTCTATATATCTCTTTGTGTTATGATCTGAGAAGTAACACGCCCCGGACCTTATTTCCGCTGCACCCAATTTGGGGGTGTTACATAAAGGTATCAGATCCAAGGTTTTTAATAGAGAACCAGGTCAAATGTTTTTGCTAGACTATAACCGTTTTCAAAAGTTGTTTTTATAACAAGGGGATTTACACGGGACATACATATGTGTCATAACATACAATAGCATAAACTACGTTGTTGGCATTAGATGGTTGGACTAGATGCATTCATAAATTGATATACGTGTTTATATTACACACACCACACATACCTATGAGGGTATATTGTATATAAACAAAGATGAGTTTGCATTCTTTTCGCACAACTCTACAATTATTTTATATAATGGCTGTTTAAATAAATAGGGGAATATATTTTTCTTAGGCAAGGTAGTACATAAGATCGTAGGTCCAAGCGCTACCTAACATTAAAGACTATCGAATATGAATCCTTAAACCATCATTCATTTATGCCATAAGTGCCTACTCGTATATACCATAACAATCCGCCTTTAATATAAATATTTATATAAGTTACGTTTTGCTCGTTGCAAGTTTGATATGTTTCGATTATCGACATTACTCTACACGTCGTTCATATTAGTTCGAGCCATAAGAGATTCCAGAGAGCTTCGATAGGAGCTAGAGGACCAATGAAGGATCACCTCTTCTGCTGATGCCTCACTACATCCGTTCTATCACCAAGCTACATTGCTAACTTCAATCCGGAGGAGGATGAAGAGGACCCTAAGGAGGATCCTGCGGACTATCCTGCCAATGAAGGAGACAATTCTGATGATGAGTCATCTGATGATGACAACGATGATGATGATGTTGAGAAGGATGAGGAGGACGAGGAGGAGGAGGAGCATCTAGCTCCGGCAGACCCTTCTGCTGTACCTACAGATGACCCTGTCCCCTCAAGCTGAGGATGCAGAGGCAGTTACGACTGATGAGTCTGCTCCTAGGCCACCCACACCATATCATCTTGTATTTTGAGACCAAATCCCGTATGGTACGGATGTCTATCTAACACCATACTCCACGATCACCATCTGCTAAGGCATGCAATACCGAGTTTGCTGCTACACTACCTTCATTCAATCAACACCACCAAGAATGTATTAAGATCACTAAAGGAAAACATAGAGAGTCTAGCATCTAAGAAACTTAAGGCACACTGGCCAAGAGACAAAAAGATTTGTCATGTAGCTTTATTTTGTATTCCACTAAACTTGAGTAATACACGGTTGCATAGTCTTAATAAAAAACCTTGTACTCTTTTACTCAAGTTAAAACCGATGTATTAAGTAATTAACTTACGTTGTTGGATATGATTATGCTACCTGTACGAAGGGTAATTAATTTTATGTCATGGTTGCTGTTATCTTAATCTATGCAAAAACGTGTACTCAACCATACCTACATTGTATGGGATCACGGAGTGTCATGATTTTCCCTTGAATGAAAACTTCATTATACATTTGATTCCCTGTGACTTTCAGTAAAACAATGACAACTGTTGATCAAGGGATGAGTGTTTGGGAAATGAGCGGGTAATAGCCGAGCGAGTGGCTAGATGCTATCGATGCTTATTGCCATTTATGAGATGCGAAGAACCAACATGGGCCCGTAAGTCAATAAGCTAGACGAACAACAAGAATCAAGTAGCAAGAATGCTAACAACAATAGAAAAGTGGGAAGGTAACCACAATGGCAATGTACTGTAAAGTTGCGGGAATTTGCATAGAAGGTTAGACACATGTACCCAGGATTTGTAGGAATCCTGCTGCTGCTAAGGAATCAACAAACTCACACGCCTGTTATGAGTGTGAAGTCTGTGAGACACTTCAAGAGTGATTGTCCAATAGTGAAGTTCTATAAACGAACAAAATAGAACAAGACCAGACCGAACAACAAAATGGCAAGGTAGCAGAGAATGCTAACAACAAGAGAAAGTGGGAAGGTAACCACAATGGGCAATGTACTGTAAAGTTCGGGAATTCAAGATGTTGGGACCACATGACCCAAGATTGTAGGAAACCCCCTGCTGCAGCTTGAGGAAACAACAAATCTCACGCCTGTTAATGAGTGTGGAAGTCTGAGACACTTTAAGAGTGAGTGTCTAATAGTGAAGTTCCAGAAACATGTGGATAAAAAGATCAGCACTCTTGCTGAACGCCAGACTGAGAACAAGAGGAAGTTTGAAAACACTTCCCGAAATAGTCAGAATCAACAACAACAACAAAACAAAGCAAAACATTGGCTAGGCATACACTGCTGGATCGGGTGATAAGAAACCATATGGGGGATCTAGACCCCTGTGCTCAAAGTGCAATTACCACCATGACGGTCCGTGTGCTCTAAAGCGCTATAAATGCAACAAATATGGTCACATCGCTTGTGACTGTAAGGGTATGGGAAATGCCAATGCTGTTAACAACCAAAGAGGATACAGTAGGCAAAGTCAGAATGCTATTTGCTATGAATGGGAATCAAAGGGCACTAACAAGAGGATTGCCCATAGCAAAAAAGAACCAAAGCCTTAAAAACCAAATTGAGGTATGGAGCACAAGGAGTGGTGCATACCTTAAGAGGAGAAAACTGATCAGACCCTAAACAAACAAGAAGTATGAGATCAAAGCTTAAAAGATAAAGTTGACTCGCCTTGCCTAGCAAACTCTAAATTGGAACTATCTTAAACTTTATTTCCTTAGGAATTCTCGTTGTATTTCCCTAAAGTTTTAGCTGTACGAATGATTTCAAATTATCTATCAAATTATCGTATTATGAGAATTTTGTCAATATTAACTTAGGTTCCTTATTTACTCTTGCAAACTACTCTCACGAATATCATGAAATTGTAACGCTATTTTTGACGATAATGAGCAAAAGTGCATCGTTAGTCCCTCTCATTATACAGGCCTGATCAACTATGTATAATTGAGGAAGGTACCATGCCGTGCTAAGAGTAGTCACTCTAAAAACCTCTTGTTAAGAAAACATTTTTCTACTTATATCATGTTTTGTGTGCGTATTCATAGAACGCGTTTACTTTTGGAAATTAAATTAGTAACCCTATCAACTAAGCAAACCTTCACTCCGTCTTACTATAAAGTTGGCATCATCTTATACCAAATCCTAAGCCGAGAAGCCAAGACACATTACTAGTCGCCCTAAGACAATTTCGCTATCGAATTTGCTCGCCATTAGAGAATCTCTTAAACCACCCATTCAACATAAACTTAATGTCTAGTTTCGATGCTATAATCTGTATGGATTGGTTGGCGAAGTACAAAGCGGTCATTGTGTGTGCCGAGAAGATTGTCCGCATTCCCTGGAAAAATAAAACCTTAATCATACACGATGATGGAAGTACCCAGGGAAATGTGACGCGATTAAACATCATTTCTTGCACTAAAACGCAGAAGTACATGGAAAGAGGGTTTCCCATCTTTTTGGCACATGTTACTACAAAAGATGTTGAAGGCAAGTCGAAGAAGAAGCGACTTGAGAACGTACCAATAGTTCAAGACTTTCCAGAAGTATTTCCTGAGGACTTGCTGGGTCTTCCTCCGACTCGACAAGTGGAGTTTCAAACTGATTTGGTACCTGGTGCTGCACCTGTAGCACGGGCACCTTATCGATTGGCGCCTTCCGAGATGAAAGAGTTGTCTGAGCAACTGAAAGAGAAGTCCGGTAAAGGCTTTATAAGACCCCCAGATCCTCACACCTAGGGGCGCCTCCGATCTTGTTTGTCCCAAGAAGAAAGACGGGTCCCTACTTCGGATGGTGCATTGATTACTCCGGAATTGAATAAACTAACGGTGAAGAACCGTTATCCGCTCCCAAAAATTGATGATTTATTTGATCAGCTCCAAGGGTCGAGTGTCTACTCGAAAATCGACCTAAGGTCCGGTTACACCAATTGAGGGTTCGAGAAGAAGACATTCCGAAGACTGCCTTTCAGGTACTCGATATGGCCATTAACGAATATCAAGTTAGCCTTTTGGTTTAACAAACGCACCTGCCGTAATTCATGGGACCTTATGAATCGGTAGCAAACCATATCTAGATTAAATTCGTGATTGTCTTTAAATATGATGATATTCTGATTTATTCTAAGAACGAGAAAGGAACAGTAAGAACACCTTAACAAATCTTAAATTGCTTAAGAAGGAGAGTTTGTATGCCAAGTTTCCAAAAGTGAATTTGGATTTCCTAAGGTACAGTTCCTCGGTCACGTGATCGATAGTGAAGGAATTCATGTGGATCCAGCCAAGATTGAATCCATTAAAGATTGGACATCTCCTAAGTCACCACGAAATTCGTCATTGTTTAGGTCTTGCTGGTATTACCGAAGATTCAATGAGGTTTTCAAAGATCGCCAACCCAAAAGACTAAGCTTACTGCAAAAGAATGTGTCAAGTTTTGAGTGGGGCGATAAACAAGAAGAAGCTTTTCAACTGTTGAAGCAAAAAAATTGTGCAGTGCACCAATCCTTGATTACTGAAGAAGCGTAGATTGCATCGCATACTGCGATGCTTCGAAGAAGGTTTGGTTGCTTATTGATGCAAAAGAAAAGGTGAATTTCTTTATGCATCCCCCAGTTGGAAGATTCATGAAAGAACAATACAACTCATGATTTTGGAACTTGAGCAGTGGTGTTTGCTCTCACAATCTGAGACATATTTATAAGGAGAACTAATGTACCGGTGTTCACCAATCACAAGATTTTTGCTACACATTTTAGGATCACAAAGAGTAGAACATGAGCCAACGCTGATGTTTTGAGAGTTGCTAAGCATTACTATTGTGATATCGTTATCACCACGGGAAAGCTAATGTCTGTTGCCGATTGCATTGACCAGGAAAGACGAGAACCACCGTTAGTAGTTCAGCCATTGGTTATGACTATTCAGCTTGATCTACCAAATATATCTTAAAATGCTCAGACCGAAGCGTGAAAACCAGAGAACATTAAGAGTGAAGACGTGGGGGGAATGTAAATTGAAAACGCTAAATTTCCAGAAGCAATTAGAGAACAAAAGTTGGAACCACGTGCGGATGGAACCCTGTGCCTCAATGGCAGGAGCTGGTTACCTTGTTATGGCGATTTGCGGACTGTAATCATGCACGAGTCCCACAAATCAAAATACTCTATTCATCCGGGTTCCGACAAAATGTACCAAGACATGAAGAAGCTATATTGGTGGCCCAACATGAAAGCCGACATAGCCACTTATGTTAACAAGTGTTTGACCTGTGCTAAGGTCAAGGCTGAACATCAAAGGCCATCAGGATTGTTGGTACAACCTAAGATACCCGAATGGAAGTGGGACAACATCACTATGGATTTTGTCACAAAGCTTCCTAAGACGTCTCAAGGCTATGACACAATTTGGGTGATCGTTGACCCGACTCACATAAGTCTGCCGATCACACACCAATGATAGAGACCGATCCTTTGGATAAAACTGCAAACTGTACCTAAAGGAAGTGGACACGAGACATGGAATACCAGTCTCAAATCCATTTTGATCGAGACCCGAGATTACACATGTCCAATTTCTGGAGTCACTTAGAAACCTATTTGGGTACAAATTTGGACATGAGTACTGCGTATCATCCACAAACAGACGGGCAAAGCGAGAGGACCATTCAAACTCTTGAGGATATGCTGCGTGCTTGTGCAATCGACTTTGGAAAGGGTTGGGTTAACCATTTTCCATTGGTCGAGTTCTCATATAACAATAGCTATCACGCTAGCATCAAGGCCGCACCATTCGAAGCACTTTTATGGACGAAAGTTTCCGTTCACCAAGTCTGTTTGTTGGACTGAATTGAGAATGCTCAAATACTCGGAGTCTCAGAACGAATTCAAGAGAACACTGAGAAAAATCATCCAGATCAAGCAAGGATGCAAGCTGCTCATCGATCGACAGAAGAGTTACGCTGACATGAAACCGAAAACCAAAGAAATTCCCAAGTCGGGGTATAAAGTTATGCTTAAAGTTTCGCCTTGGAAAGGGGTTGCACGTTTGGCAACGGGGAATTTGAAACCCTATGTACGTATGACCTTGCAACGAGATAAAAGAGTGGAGAAGTAGCTTACAAGCTTGAACTCCAGAAGAAATGAGCAGATTCCATAATACATTCATGTATCTAATATGAAAAAGTGTCATGCCGACGAACCATTATCGTCTCCGTTGGATGGAAACCTTTAATCTGGACGAGCAAACTCCATTTTGTTGAGGAACCGGTAGAAATAGTGGGCCGTGAAGTTAAACGGTTGAAGCAAAGTCGGATCCCATTGGTTAAAGTTCGATGGAACTCCAAGAGAGGTCCTGAGTTCACGTGGGAGCGTGAAGACCAGTTCAAAAAGAAACATCCACACCTCTTCACCAAGACCACACCGTCGTCAAGTGCTGCATCGTGAGCCTTGAGGACAAGGCTCGTTTAACGGGGGAAGTCTATAACACCCTGTGTTTTCAAGTCATTGACGACGTCGATAAATATACTATTTATTTTTAGTGTTTTTAACCGATTGCTTGTGAATTCATGAATTAAGTTTAAATTCGTGCGTAAGCTAAAAATTAGCGTTCAATGTAAACGGGCATCAAACAATTAAATGTTTACATCAAGCAAGGGTTATATAATTATTTTGAGGATAATTATTAACTTTGTTCATTTTATTTTTATCGGATGCGTAAAGTGTATACGTTTCGCGATAAATTACGTTTAGGCACTCCCGGAACCACAAAAACTTTTCTACGCTTCAACAAATACCCACATTTATACCCAATACATAAAATTTACTCAAATATATCATATATATCTCATGTATGCCGAAAATTATGGCCATTGATTCAAGAAATACAAGAAACTCTTTCACTTGGTCAAATGTACATCCATACCTCATTAAACCACACCATACCTCATTAAACCAAGCCATCACTTGTCTCCTTGACTTAGACCATGCCCAAGACCATCCCTAAGACTTCCTTTATGTTCCCTTGACTAGTCTTACATGTTTACAACTTATATACATACTTTGCATAAGAAAGATAACACATACATGCATTAACACTTTGTAAAAATCAAACAAACCTCCCTTTTGGCTCAATATAGCCCACGGCTCAAAGCAAATCCCCAACCAAACCCATAGCAATTTTTATTCAACCCATACACTTCTATATACATCTATTCTAAGATATTCTAAGGTGTTTCCAACCATTGAATCACCATTTGCAAGTATTAAGCAAGAAATCAAGATTTGGGTTTTTATTTGGAAACAAGGGTTTTTCTTAAGTGCAAGCTTGGGTTTTAAGGCTAAACACGGGTTTAGCATTCATTTCTCATCTCATACATCATCCCTAAGGTCTTCTAAATTCCTTTATACTTTTTATTATCATTATTTCATGTGTAATATGTTATTTATGGCTAAATCACCACTTAAGACTTTTGAATATGTAAAAAGGGTTTTTACTAATGTCTATTGAAATTATACAATTTTTCCTTATGTCATATGGTAATTATATATCATGGAAATAATGGATCTATAAGTATGATAACATGTTGTATAAGTATAAACATGTTTAGTTATAAATTAGGGTTTATAAAAGTTAATAAAACAAACTTTTTATAAATCAATACACTTGGATAATAAATATGAGGTTTTTATATTTCGTGTATCAATAAAAGTTAGAGCTAATATAAAAAATAATTCCCCCATGACATTCCAAAATGATAAGAAACTCAAAAAAAAACCGATTTACCAACGAAAAAGATACGTTAATTAACGGATTTTACGACGAGAAATACTTTTGTAAAACTATTTTTATAAAAACACTTTTCATTATTAGCTACTTCAGTTTTTAAAACATCAACAATAGATATAACTTTTAATTACGAGATCGTTTACCTCGAAAGATATCACTAAAAACGGAGCCAATAACGAATAAAATACGACGTTTACGCAACGGGTTAACGACAATAATCGAGTAAAAAATATATATAAGGTCTGATGTGAACAGTAATTTTTACTGTTCACCAGTAGGTCTAAAATTCGAAAATGTCAAATATCGATAACCCGCCTTAATACGAAAAGATGGGCATAAGAAACGCGAAGAACAGGCTTAAACGCAAAATTATGCTATTTTTTACTAAAACGGTAATTATAAACGTTTTAACTTAATTAAACACAATTTTACCAAAACTCATTAAGTTGGTGATTGTCTTAAAGAAAGTATATGTGGTTATCAAAGTACTATATTACTAGGGAGTTCATAATGAGCCGCTTCGGATGGCGTTTCGACGAGTTGTTGATTTACGATTAAAGTGTCCTAAACTCCTCAACGTCCAGTCATGACCTCTTTAATTATGATAGCCCTGAAACGATAGTAACGATTAACAACTATGAGGATTACATTCAATGGTATCTAATTTAAAGTACTCCGGTACTTATACACCTATGATAATTTATGTTGGCATTCGATCTTTTACGTACGCATTATCTGCCGATATTTGATATCAAAGAACCAGGTGAGCTCATATAGCCCCAGTTTTACATGCTTGTTGTTTATCAAAGTTTTTTGGGGTGTAAAAACATGCATGTATTTATAACTGGACACAAGTTTTTAAGTTTACATTATGATTACATGTTTTTGCCTAAGTAGCGATAACCCAAACTGAGCCCATTTATCAAAGAACTGTTTAATTACGAGCGCGAATGGATATAAATAGAACTATTGGGTTGACAACCCCGTTTGGGCTTTTAATGAATAAAGTCTTGTCAATTGTGCCCCTCTTGTATCCATGCTTCTCTAGGAATGTTGATAAAGTAGCATACCAAGCTCTAGGAGCTTGATGCAGTCCATACAAAGCTTTGACCACCTTATAAACCTTTGTAGGATGATCAGGATCAACAAAACCAGGAGGTTGTGAGACATAAACCTCTTCATCTATAGTGCCATACAGAAAAGCACTTTTAACATCCATTTGGTATACTATGAACCCCATAAATGAGGCAAAGGCTAAAAATAACCTGATAGCTTCTATTCTTGCCACAGGAGCAAAAACCTCATCATAGTCAATACCTTCTTCCTGTGTGTACCCTTGGGCCACCAATCTTGCTTTATTCCTCACAACCACACCTCTTTCATCTCTTTTATTTCTGTAGACCCACTTGGTGCCAATCACCTTCATTCCATGAGGTAGATCTACAAGAACCCATACTTGTTGTAGCTTGAACTGTAACAGTTCTTCTTGCATGGCTTGAACCCAACTGTCATCTTGTAAAGCTTCAGCAATCTTTTTAGGTTCCTCTTGAGATAGAAAACATGCAAACAAACAATGCTGTTGATCTTTGTGATTGTTTCTTTGCTGCTTTTGAATATGACTGAGAAGAGCATGAGCTCCTGATTTGTTCTGCACTTTGCTCCTAGTTTGCACAGCTGACTTAGGATCACCAAGTATTTGACTTTTTGGGTGAATACTATGAATCCTAAGTGTAGGAGTAGGACTGACTTCAATTTCTGTAGGAAGACTGTTGAAGTCAGTTATCACACCCTCCTCATCATAAGACGCCTCATCAAAAATTCCTTTCTCAGGCTTGTGAAAGATTTCGAGCTCTGGCATAAGTGAATCATCATGATCAAGCCTACCAGTATTAATTGTCTGACTACCAGTATTAACTGAAGGAGTACTGGTAGTGTTGTTTTCAGGGACTGTCCCTAAATGCTTTAGGGCAATTTCTTCCAACTCTCTTCTAAAAGCTTGAATCTTAGGATTGTCTTCTAAAGAGTCAGTAGAGGAATCCTTCTTCTCTTTTTGAGGTTCTGTCAAGGTCTCCTCTTTCTTTGAATTTGTGGAAGATGTCCTTGATTCATCTTTTGCTTCAGGAATCTTTACAGCTGAAGGCACAACAATAAGCTCTACTTCCTTATCTTTTTCCTCAGAAGCAATAGACTTTGGAGTTTGTGAAGTACCTGCACTGTTAGTTACTTCTGAATCACCTGCATGTGGGTTAGCTTGATTCTCCAAGGATACAGGAATATAGTTCATAGAATCAGTAAGATAGTCAATATCAAACATCCATCTATATCCTACTCCTTTGACATTAGGTTTATCTTCAAGAATTTACATGCAAATTTACTTCTACTCTCTTGGTTACTAAATTATAAACCCTATAGGCTTTGCTATTTAGTGAGTAACCAACTAATAATCCCTCATCAGATTTGCCATCAAACTTGCCAAGCACACTAAGAGTATCTAGAATGGTAACATGACACCCAAAAGGTCTTATGTAGCTAATAATTGGTTTGTGGCCAAACAAAAGCTCATATATGGATTGTTGTTTTGAGGTTTTTGTCACTCTTACCTATTAAAATTATAGCAAGCAGTACTACACTGCTTCTGCCCAAAAAGTGGTTGGTAAGAGAGAATCTGCTAGCATAGTTCTAGCAGCCTCAATTAGGGTTCTGTTCATTCTTTCAGCAACTCCATTTTGTTGTGGAGTTCTAGCAGTACTATACTCTTGTTTTATTCCCTTGTTTCCATAAAATTCAAGCATATCTCTATTCTTAAATTCAGTGCCATTATCTGATCTAATGATTTTAACCCTATGACTAAGCTGGTTTTCAATCTGCCTAATAAAGGTCTGAAGAAAAGCCAATTGTTTCATCTTAGAAGGCCTAAAAAGAATACCCAACTAAACATTGAGTACAATCATCAGTAATTTCAAGGCATATAACTGCATGATCTAATGCTTTTCACAGGAAGTAGGGACCAAAAAGATCATATGCAAGGTGTAGTAGTGGCACAGTGATCAATCTTTCTAACTGGCCTTGCAAGAGGCCTGTGTTGTTTGCTTTATGGAGGCCAAACACAAGTGTGGTCATTTTTGAAAAACCTTGGAGAAGGTAGACCTCTGACAAGGTTTCCCTTACAAGTTTGTTTTGCGTTTTTATAATTGATATGACCTAACCTCCTATGCCATAATTTAGATTCATCAGATGTGGCTTTAGCAATCAAACAGGCAAAACCTTTTGCAGGAGTAGGTGTCTTCATGTCAAAACTGTACATGTTGTGGTGTCTAGGGACCTTTAAAAGTATATGATTTTCATCAGGCATCTTAAAGTCAGAAGACACAACAATTAACATACGTTGCGAGTAAAAAGAACCTTGTGCTGTTATAACTTTATTTGTGATATTGAGAAAAGGTTAAATGCCCCTAGTTCTTTTTACAATGACACACTATCAAAATCTAAATTACCAACTCTTATTGTTCCTTTACAAGTTATGTAGACTTTAGCTTACTCCAAAGGTAATCAGATTCCCCCATTGATTTCTTTAAAACTCTTCAGTTGATCCTTGTTACCTGTCATTGGGCCCTGTGCATCCACTATCAAATATTACCTCTATTTACCATGTTCTTCTAGTGATGTTCCTGCACATGAAAAAGAGAAATTAGTTTCTCTTAGGGACCCAGGCCTTTGCAGGCTTGGGTCTGCCTTGTGGACCTTTAGCATTCACAGTTCTAATAAAAGTAGGTCCAATTTTATAATTGAAGTTTGGTCTTAAAGTAGTTCCTCCAATTATAACTTGCTGAGGTCTTAACAGCAGATCCCCAACTTCCCATTACAGCATTAGAATGAGCCATTTGTGCTGTAGATTTTGCAAAGGGTCTTCTTACAGATGAATATGATTTTGAAAAATCCCTTCTTTGATTAATTTGATTCATCTGTGGTCTTTTGGGACTCATACTGTTTGAGGTTTTGTGAGTTACTGGCTGTTTAGATCTAACAGTATTAACTTAGGACTTAACAGCATTTAACTTTAGGTCCTAACAGAATTATATTTGTCATTCAGTATAATATTAGGCCTAACAGAATTAAGTTTTGGCCTACCAGCATTAAGTTGTACTGATCTAGGAACAAATTGATTAGCATGATTAACCCTGTTTGCATTAGTCCATACTGGTTTTGCCACCCTATTACCAGTATTAACAACCCTCTTAACCTCAGCTTCCCTTGCCATTTTCTTTTCATAATAGTCACAATCTTTAATCAAATGATTTAGACTACCACAAACAAAACATTTCTTCTTTGTAAAAGAGTAACCTTCCCCTAGTTCTCTTTCCATCATATCATTCCAATTCTTCCTATTAACTTTATGTGTTTCTTTATCTTTGAGTGGTTGCCTAGGAGTTTTTATGTGTGAGACACAACTAGGTTCAACTTCTTTTGATTTTGGAGCAGACACATCTTTTTCATTAGTTACTTCCAACCTTGACTTAGACATCTCATTTGGTTCACTTACACTTTCTGATTCAGTCTCAAAAGAGTGCTCAGAGGTATTTCCAATGATCCTTCACTGTCATTTGATTGAAGGTTTGAATGCGCAGAAGAATTGTCATTGACACACTATTTTCATGTTTTTTGGTGGGACCCTTTTTTACATAAACATATTAAAGAACATCAATTTCCTTTGTGGTTTAGGAGTATAATCTCCATTTAAGGGATGTGGGACACTTTAAATATGGTATTTGTAAATTACTGTCGGAAGGGCTTTCCCATTGTATCCCTCTTTTGAACATGACAGGCTTTCATTCCTATTCTCCTATTTCTTTTAGGTTTCATCTTTTTCATATCTTTCATTAGCCTGATATGTAAGCTTTTCATTTAGAGAAAGTTGCTGTTTTTGAAAAGTTACAAGTTGAGTTCTTTGTTTTTAACTGCTTGACTATATGCAAGTATTTGTGCTTCTTGTACTCACTACTGATTCATTTGTTCATACATAGTGTTTTAAGCGTATTGTATGAATATTGCAAGTTTTAGAAACACAAAGTTACCTTCATTGCTTGAGCTTATAGCATAAGTGCATGATTTTGTTTTTCAGCCTCAGTATGTTCTCCCAATTGACAATCCCATCATCCATTGTCACAGCAAACCCATCTGATTCTTCTATTGCTACCAGTTTCTTGATGTTGATAAAAATGCGTCTCTCTTTTTCTTTCATCATGTGTTCCCCTTTGCTCGTCTTCCCTAGCAAAGTGACCAAGTGTGTCAGAATTGAAACATTCAAGCTCTTTTTGTCAAAACAACAGGTGTTTTTCTATCACAGCGAACTCTCCTTCCTGTTTTCTTGTAGAACTTCTTCATTCTAATAGCAATCATTGCTATTTGCCAATTAATATCCATCTCTTCAATATCCACATCATCAATTTGTTCCAGATCTTCATGAAGTAAGTCCAGTATTGACTTGTTTGGCAAAAAGGGAATAAGATTACTCTCTGCAAACCAGCAAAGAACTTCTTTTTCAGGGGAATAATTGGTTGAGAAGTAAGAAGGAGTGCAAGAACTGTATGCACCAGAAAAACCAGACTTAACCTTATTAGTGCTACTTTTGCTTTGTGAAACAAAAGCAACATTTTGAGCACTTGAAGATGTTTTTGAAGCACCTTGAATTTCTTGCTCAAAAACTCTAAGGTTATTGTACAAATCATCAATAGATAAATTATCAATCTCTGGACTAGTTCTCATTGTCATTGCCAAATTGGACCATGCTGGGGGCAAAGATCTGAGAAACTTAGATTTGCATTTTCAGTTGATACTTCAGCACAGAGCTTCCAATTGACGAAGTAAGCTGTTGAAATCTGTTCATATCATTTTCTAACCCTTTGAATGGATATTTTAAATGCTTCCAAACTGTTGTTTAAAAACAGCCTTTGGCATTTTCTTTGAATTAGCATGACCCACCAACTAGTTTGTGGCTTCCCTTATCTCTTAGGCATCATCCATTCCATGAAATCTTCTCATATGTTCTTTTGGAATGGCCATCGGCAAGATATTCTTAGCTTTCTCTTTTTTTTCAACAGCTTGAATTTCTGCAGCTGTAACTGGTGAAAGTACTCGAACAATACCATCCTTTCCAGTTGAAATTCTCTTCTTGGAGTTTCCATTCTGAATTACCTTCCATACTTCATTATCAATGTACTCAAGGTAATGCTCCATCTCCATAGCCCATATATCATACTCCTCCTTCTTCAGAATTAGGAGTTTGATATTTGAGATAGCAGTTGTTTGAGGAATCATCTGTTGTTGTTGTTTAGGTGCAGCACCAGTGTCTGATGCATCTTCATGGTTTGATTCTTCATCACAAAGATGTTGGGAGAACTCATCATTAACAGGTTGAGACATTTTGTATGGAGTGTGTTTGTTTGTGATCTAGTGATTCTTCTTTCTCAGAGTCCCTCGAAAGGCTCTGATACCACTTGTAGGTCCTTGGTTTAGGATCTGACTAGCCTTTGTAAGACGATAGATAACTTGGATAAATCCAAATCAACTATATGAGAGACACTGACTATGAATAATCAACGTGTTAAGGCGGATCTTAACACAAGAAGTAAGAAGAAACGAAAAATTCTAAATTGCTATAAGCTCTATGCTTCTATTGATATTTTATCAAATCGTTCTTCAAAACATTTATGCTTAGGTTTTCTTATACACCAAGGAAACCCTAATGGGCTTTACAAACGTCAAAGGTAAATACATTCATTCTAAGATATTCTCCTAAGATATCTCTAAGATAACTATTACTATTCTGTTACATAAAAGACTTAAAATATAAACAGAACTACACTATGACAGTACTAACTCTAGTAATGTACTCTTCCTAGTACTAAATTAGTACTGCCTGGACTTAATTAGTACTGCCAGTATTAATCAATACGGACATAACTAACTATACTACCAGACTTATCTGTTATACTATCCAGTGTTAAGTTGTTACAATTATTTTCCCACTGTAGGATCGTTTATTTCATAACACGGGTGATGATTCGAGTGGTTGAGCTAGTTTCTAGAGAGAGAAACACTAGAGAGAATATTCTAGAGAGAGAAAATGTGTTTCTTTGTAAAAGGAATAATGACTAGCTTGCCTCTTCCAAAGTTGGAAGAGGCTATATATAGTACTTACAATATACCGGGTATTAGTACCCGGCTTAAAACCGAAAGACATACGATTAACTATTAAACTACGAACTATTATAAACAATAAATATACGGGGTGACCGAGTCTTTTACTCATATCTAACAATCTCCCCCTAAGGGAGGTCACCCTTGAAAACACTAGACTTAAGCTCTTACAGCTTGCAGTCTTTTGATTCTTCATGTTACATCTAGTACTTTGTTGTAGTGATCTTTAGATAACAATTGAGCTTGTTCACTTTGACTTGTTTTGATTTTGATCATGAGCTTTCTTGAGATCATCAGCCAAACTTAATCTCTCATCATCTAGTAATTTATTGCCATCTTGTGCACTTGTGAAGAAGAATATGATATCAGAGTTTGCGGAAGCTTTGACACCTTTATGAGATCTTTCATAACTTCATAACAAGTGTAGGTCGTGTCTGAGCATTCGGTTATTAACTTGACATTACTGGAACTGGGTATCTCCATCTCCATCTCCATCTTTAAATGATCCTGTAATGAAACAGTTAGCAATAAAGAGAAAATTGATTTGAAAAATCAGTCTAAGTGTTAATTATGAAAATATTTTGTAACACTTCGATAGTTTTGATTGGTTGTCAAATGTTCAATAACCGTCAATTCTTATGCTGGAACAAGTTTGATTCACGTAGAATCGCACCATCGTTTCTTTCCAGTTGACACAAGTTTGATTCTTGTAGAATCGCACAAGTCACCTACCTAGAGCTTGTTTGATGTAGGCTCTAGCAGGATTTCCATCTTCATAGTGAATACCTTCGTATCACTCGGATGTTCTGGCAATATCACAAGGATAATGCGTAGGACTCTTAAGATAACCTTGTTTCCACAGTATGTGAAAGACAAGATAAATGGAAATGTATCCTAACAAGATTAGTTGATGATCTCTTGGCTCTACACTTGAAAGTGCGCTTTGATATTAGTGATCGGAGGCTGGAGCTGACTGCCACCTTTTCAATACCGACTTACTCGGAGTGAGTGAGACAGTAGATTGCATGTTTAGTCTCCGTGACAAATGAGACAAGTTTCTTTCAAGAGAAACTCGAATGGCTGGGAAGGGTTGTGCATTGCATCACTGGGTCCATGATGTCGTCTTCAATGTCAGCAATCAACTTGTGATTCTGACAGCATATGTATTGACCCGGTTTCTGCCTTAAGTGTATGGAGGGCTTCTTTCTTTACACCCTTTATCCGTACAATTCTTTTTCATTCTTCAACCCCTTCAGTGCTTACCGAGACTTCATGACTAGCACCTTGTTGGGTATATTCTAGTACTAGCTCCATCTCAGTCGGTACTATTCCCTTGTTCTTACATTTACTCCTTTTAATCATACCTAAGGACTTCTGTACTAACTAGTGGATTGTCCCTGGGTAGATCCCTCTGGTTCTGGCAGGATCATAGGAACGAGTACCTAACCTTACCATCCTTATAACTTCGATAAAAGTAAATACATGGTCAGTCTTTGGTACAGTTCACCTTGTCATAAAATCACTATTGAAAAACTCAATCAAGTACTTATGATATAACTATCAAAGTGTTTAGTACCTGATTGTTTTTGCATTTCAGAAAAGCTCCCCCTCAACATGTGCATCGGTATTCGAAAATGTTTAGCACATGGGGGTGGAGAATACACCTTGAGAACCTTAGATGTATGATCATATTTTAGTTACAAGCTGTGTATGGAACATATTAATGCTCCCCCTCAATCGTTGAGGGAATGTGTTAGTGTCAGATATGATAATTTTGAAAGATTTTTTCGTTAAACTCAAAAACCTGGTTTTTTAAGTTTAATGAAAAACTCATGAAAGATTCATACACTGACACATAACATCAAATTCCATACAAGTTAGAATGTACAAGATGTATGTTGCATTACCGATGATATTGATCTTAATCATTCACTTCTCTTGATTAGTTGGTAGCCAATATCTTTGAGTCTTCCACTAATGATGCATTCGAGATTTCTGAACTTTAACTTTCTTTTTCACTCCTAAATATCTCGATGACCTGTAGGTTTTTTGTTAGTGAGGTAGTGGTGGTGGAAGATGTTGATGTTGCAATCAGTTATCTCTGTTACACCAAGAGGGGAACATCACTGATTGCAAAGTGAGAGCTCTGAAGATTTGCTTCCTTAGACCTTCTTTTGTCTCTCCAAGACCCCAGGTTAAACTTTTCCAATTGGCACCACAGAACATTAAATTTGAATAACACTCTCCCCCCTCAATCGATACCTGTTTTTCTATTTGAAAGAGGTTGTAGTCCATTGATATGAGTGTGCAAATTGTCCCCGGATTGATTTTCAAACAAACACTTTTACCACCGTGGTTAACACAAAATATTATTTTAAGAAATCAATTAAGAAAAATAATTTGGTTATACCAAACAGGAAGACTTCTCTTCCGAATTAAGAAAAATCGCACCGAAACGTACATTAATCCCAAATTGCATAGATATAAAGTAATGCCATCATGCCTGAGTAAAATTAATTACCGTTGTTTATGAACAGTTGACTTTCAAAGACAATCTTCCTTCAAATAAGAAACTGGGGGGAGGATATGCAATTTGAAGTAATGCAAACCATTTTGTAAATCCAATACTTAAAAATAATTACCAATCTATTTTTTTATGTACTTATGTACATAGGATACAAAGACACTCATTTTACACATCCATCTCCTTCTGAAGGCGGGGCGGGTACTAGTTTCCCAATACATTAAGTCGATCAAATCGTGAATTTCGTCTGCATAGCTTTAAACCAGTTTATCTCTTATCACGTCCCATTTTGAAGTTCTTTGGTTCGACTTTCGACAGTACGGTATGTAACAGCAACCAACATAGTATCGGAAGCTAACTGTTTTTCTGGTTGGATACCAGACGATAAGGATTACAACTGATATTATCAAGAGGGTGATCCTTGTCTATACTTTTCTGAGATGATCCGTGGTTGATTCACTGGGTTAGGTTCATTTCAGCTAAACTACATCCCCTGAGTTGAACTGTGCAAAACTAGTTCTCCTGCAAACAGGGTTAAACTGAGGGATGGAAGGTCAACTTGAGTAATTGAGGTCTCTTCAATAGTTGTACCAACTGCAACACCTTGAGGAAAAGACGGATGATGCACTTGTAAGGATTGACATGGAATGACGTGTTACAGAAGGTGCATCTTGAGCAATCGTTGTAGAAACAGATGTATTTGTAGAAACAATTGGAGCATTAACAACAGTAGCCATAGGTACTGGTTCACCATCTATAGATTGATCAAAGTATTCATCGAACATCGGTTGGAATAAAATCTCCAGATCTTTATCTGTTGGTGGAAATGTATGTTAGTAATGCATGGATAACATGGGGCCCGAGCCCTGAAATGAGTTGTCCAGGGGTCCCATCATGATAGGCTCTGAGTCCTAAACTGATGCGTAATGAGCCATTCATTCCCATCTAAATCGAGTTTGAACAGCTTGAGTCCAGATCCCCAAAGGATGATCGTACCACCCTGCATTTGCAAAACAGTCAACAAGACTTTGGAGGGTTTGGAATTTCGGATCCCCAATTTGTGTTGGGGTCCTTGTCGTTAGCTTGACATAGTAGTAACATGTCACTAGTAAGCCGTATCAAAGGGGCACAGTTCTCCAAAGGGCAAAATTTTCTTTCCTGTGGGCTCCATTGATAACCACAATTAAGTTTTCCTGAGGAGAATTTCTTTCCTGTGGGTCTCCATTGATAACCAACATTAGCAAATAGTTTGCTCGTTGCTTTCCAAACCAATCTTGGTCTTGTTTCAAACTATTATATTATTTGCCTTTTTGTTCCAAATCTGCTTCCCTTTATTCAAAGACAATTTAACAGTGGGGGGAAAAAGCATTCACAGAGCTCAAAAATATTAACAACACACATTTCATTAATTTGTGCAGAATGCAAACTTTGTTACACGTTTTGCACACAGATTCAGAATTCGAATTAATTACAACATCTTAGAGCTAATGCACAGAACAACTCGACTCACTTTTGTCCCAAACAGACTTATTGTTCTAGATGGTCTTCTACTTTCTTGTTATTCACACTCTTAGCTGGCAGGATCCTATTGTGCTTTGTATTGCTTCTAGGCTTTGATCCGCTTGCACGAGTAGAACTGCTTACACTATAGAAGAATCACCTGGACATTAAGACGGTTGAGTTTTTCTGAGTGCACTCCCTGTTTTTGTGGTGTTATTAGTAATGAACTTAGCATTGTATCAGTAAAATTAACTGCTTTTTCCTAGTTAAAGGGAAAAAGAAGGAGCCTTGCTAAAATCTCTTTCACCGGTAATTCTTTGGGCAAGTGCAATAACAAATCATCAATTCCTGAGATAACTTGGTGTATTGACAAGCATAGTTAAGTGCATTATCCAGTGGTTTAACTACTCTAGCTTCCTCTACAATCTCCCTCACTGTTTCTACACTCTCCTTAAGATGGTTGATATAGTTTAAATGAGCACTCCTATTGTTCTTAAAGGGGATGAGGGATGGGTTTAACATCAATGGCATACATGCCAGGCGCAAGAACTTTTGTTTTGACAGAACTTCTAGTGGCAACTTTCAAATTGCCTTCTAATTGAGCCTTTAACCTCATCTGTGTTTAACAAGAAGATGTCTGTTCATTAGTGCTAGTGTGCGTGATCTTAATAGACTCAAACATTTCCTTGTAATGCTGCTTAACCTTTTCTATTTCTGCTCTTAAACGCTCATTCTGTTCAAGAAGATCAGTGACATTGTGTAGCAAAAAATTTTTTATTATAAGGCTCACATAGCTCTGTCATTCACATAGAAGACTAATAACTTTCAAGTCTCTAATCACGTTGTCCTATTTTGAATCCTGATTTCTAGATTCTTATCTTAAGAATGAGTTTTAAAACATGAGCTTCTGTGATGCTTGTGATTTTTAATATCAAAACGTTCTGAAGATGTTGATACTTTAATTGCAAATTTAGGTATTCCCTTTCAAGTTTTGAAATATGTTTTGACTCATTATGAACTTTAGACATCTCAGCTTCAAGATCTAGACAACGTGATTTTTCCACATCAAACAACAGTTGATTCGATAAATAATTAGCAATCAGATTCTCATTTTCAATGAGAAGGTTTTTCTTTACAATTTCAGCACATTGCTTGTCTACAACATTCTGATCCACCTCATTTGACATTTGATCAAAAATTTCTTCCATTACTTTAACTTCTTTAAAAAGGCCTGTTTGAACTCCCTGCAAAGGTGGGTTCTTGAAGTTTTTGGAAAAATGGAATAACTTCAGTGAGGTTAACATCTTTTTTTGTTTGTTCAAAATCCCCATTTCCCCCCGTCTATAACACCTGTTGGGGTGATTCCTCTTTTTGCAAGTTTGTCCAAATTTCCGATAAAAAGGTTGTGTGAGTACATAAAAGATTAATTCTCACTTGACTTTTAGTTGGAAGAACCTCTGGGACAAGCTTGGCAGAGAGTATTGGTGGATTACACTGTCAATGCTGAAAGTGGTTTTGGAACTGATGTCTTAGCCTTTTTCCTGTCATTATTATCTATGGACCAAAATATATGTTCTGGGATCAGATTTCTTTGTGGAGCAAAGGTTGCAAGAAGGTTCTCCTTCGAGTAATTAAGGGCGGGCAATCTAACTTTATTTTCCACACAGTGAGGGCCTCACATTTTTCTCCATCATTCCTTTTCCCGTTATCTCAGCCTTATTAAATATATCACGAGTGGTCCTCTGAAGTCATGCACATCGGACGTCATGATTGGACATGACTAATACATGACCATTATAGAGGCATGGTTGAACTTGCTTTGCACCGGTGAGACATAAGGGATTTTTGTATCCTATCGCTACCTTGTTCTTATTCCAATCCATAAAAATTTTGGGTTTACAATCATGTAACCGTTTGTACGAGATTGATCTGTTTGTATAATCTATTCTTCAACACTTTTCTTTTAGCCTTTTAATGTCTAAAAACTCTTCAAGGAATTTGTCTTCTTTTTGTTTAAAATCCTTTTTCAAAATGATCGCTTCTTCCCTCACTATCTTATGATGGTTAAGAGTAGAACGAAGTTGCAATTGTGCAGAATGAAGTTCCGATTTTAAAGAAGTTTCTTTTTCGATTTCGGTCAGAGATAATTATTCTCATTTGTTCATCAAGTCTTTCCGTTCTCTATCAGTTAAATTCAAACTTAGGCCTTTTGTTCATAACCCCGACCATTTTCCTTATAATCTCGCAAGTTTATGAATCAATGTGTCTTAACTACTTTTAACCTTCTTATTTGCTGACCCCACTTTGTACACCCTGTTTCCATGCATTTCATCGAGAATTGGACATCAATGCATCATTTTCCTACAGAAGTTACATTACTTTGTACAACATGTTCTTCGTTTCTTCCACCATACTGATCATACGGAAAAAATATTAACTAGTTACTCGAAAAGTCAGCATCAAATCAACAACGAGTTTGTGTGTACATCGCTTTTGCATCTCGTGTACCTCATGATACTCATCCATAATGATCTACAAAGGTAGCATGATCTGTAAACCTCAATGGAGTATCGAGTCAATGATTGGCCCGGCATCAATCTAGATTGGGAATCTTCAGATAAAGATTTACCAATGAACATGGTCTGTTTGGTGGGAGCCTCATCAACAACAAGTCGAAATGCCATCGCATTGAAATCACTTCAAAGACATGGTCCACATTGAGTGCCAAATCATTCACACATCATCAAAATTGGTGGCATGTTCTCCTGCAAGAAACAAATAACATTCTCTTCATCCATACATCACCATTCTCATAGCATTCCATAAAGCGGCATCTTGTCCTTGAAGTATTCCCTAATCCTGAGGACGCTTTGGTTTTGTGGACATTCTCGTGCTATGTCCCAAAAATATAATTTAAAATAATATTTTCCTTGCAGTTGAAGCACATGAAAGGTTTTTTAGCTTGACCAGGATTCACATTGCCATCTCTGTTCTGACCTGCAACATTCCCAACTATAACCTTTCCTCTTGCATTGTTCCTCTAAAATGGTCTTCCTTGATTATTCGCATTGTATCTACCTCGAACATCCTGAACAACAACTCTGTCATCTTGAACTATAGCATTGTTCCTTGCGTTTGAGGAAGTTCGGAGTTGATTGTTCGTTTGAGGAAGATGTGCTTTGAATGAATTTATTTGAGGAGGGCCAAGTGTGTGGTTAGGCTTACATCAAGTTATTCGTTGAAGTGCTTCCTGTGTCCATTTTAAAGTTATCAACAATTGATGGTTGATTTGACGATTGTGGAGACTCAGATGATTGTGTTGGATACTTCTGATTTGATGCATTAGACACTAGTTGCCGAGGGTTCATTATGTAAGGTTAATCAACCTTTCCTCATCATAATGTTCTCATTTTTTGCTGTACCACATG
The DNA here is from genome assembly GCA_026074375.1 of Tanacetum coccineum. Taxonomy (NCBI): domain Eukaryota; kingdom Viridiplantae; phylum Streptophyta; class Magnoliopsida; order Asterales; family Asteraceae; genus Tanacetum; species Tanacetum coccineum. The sequence goes on along the minus strand of BQNB010016644.1, from coordinate 4,330 downwards.
TATGCTTTAAGTAGGCATACAACTGAACAAAGTTAGACTCTTTCAAACTCTGTTTAGAGTTTTTTGACTTCAAAATGGAATCTTACTCCATTCATGTAACATGTTGTTTTCACAAAACCTTAGAGTTAAGCTGCATTCTGGACATGGTCATCTTTGATGTTTCTCATGTCTTAAATGGGCATCAAAAACCTAACATAGTAAACATTAATGGTCCCTCTCCTTTTGATTGTCAGAAGCGTTCAAATTCATCGATAATTTGTGATTACCCTGTCATCCTTTGTAACTCAGAACCTTCTAGAATCATCCTTCACATTATCCCCCCAAATGGTCTTTGGCGACCAGTGTAATGGTTGATGAGTGTTGTAATTCTTTTGTATACCTTGAAGTAAGATATCGTAGCACGAATGTCAGCTTTTATACCTTTCATTATTCTTTCAACAGAAAAGGTTCATGTAAAGACTCTACAACAGTTCTGACCTAGTTGAAGGCGATCCCTATCCATTTCTTCACATCTTCAGCAGGAGTTTGTATGAACGTTGCCATTTGAAAATGACCTTTCATTTTCAGTAACGATTTCATATGTTCTCATCCATTATCTTTTCCCAGACAATACAACGAATGCGTTGTAGCCAAGATTCAAAGTCTGTTATGTCAAGCCATTGGTGGCTGTATCGGAACCCGGCATACCGAATATCTCTAACATATTAGACATCTGATGTATTGGTTATGAATGCAATTAACGTTCACGGGATTTTACAAGTCCATGAATTAAACCTCGATAAGAAAGTTTACCGGATTTTTACAAAATCAATAGAAAACCGTAAATGAATAATTGGTTGTGATATTTGGTTTGTTGATTTGTTTGAAATTTGGCGCAGTTGGATTAAAATAAAAAGATAAATTTTACCCTATTACCAAAATCTAAATTTGGTGTAAAAATAAGCTAAAAAGGCTAAAGAAAAAAATTATATTTTACTTAATTTTTCCCGCCAAAAAGTGTCGGCATAAAAAAGGTGGTCGAACCGAAATAATTTTTACCCTATTACCAAAATTTGAATTTGATGTAAAAATAAGTTAAAAAGGCTATAGAAAAAAGATTACAAATTACTTAATTTTTTCGCCAAAAAGTGTCGCTAAAAGGGGTGTCGTCTGGATATTAAGCAAACCGCTGCGTATGGGATATTAAGCAAACCGCCGCCTAAGATAACACAAACCGCCACCAAACTTTTGCCAAACCGCTGGCAGAATAAGTGACCAAACCGCCGCCTAAAATTGAACAACTCGCCGTTTATTATTTAAAGTAAATCGCCGCTGGTGAAATAAGGCAACTCGCTGGCAAGATTTAACAGCAAACCGCCGTAGAAAATTCAAACCGCTGTCTATCTGTTTTGTTCAACCCGCCGTGAAAGCAAACCGCCGCGATAAGCAACTCGCCGCCGAGGGTCCAAACCGCCAGGGGTTCTTTTCGTATTTTTCTATTAAAATATTCAAACCGCCTTGGTACCTGTCCAAACGCCTTCAAGTAAGTGCAACCGCCGTTTGATTTTTAAGCCACTTCGCCGGCAAAGAAAAATAAGCGATCTCGCCTTTGACCTCTGGTCCACTCGTCGGCCTACCTTTTCCTAAAAATCCGATCTTGTCCCTATCTTTCTTGTCAAATCGCCATCAAGAACAATAAATAATAAGCAACCCAAGCCACGAAGACCATCAATGACGAATTTAAGCAAAATTACACCTAATAGCTCTTGTTCACGAAATAAGCTAGATACATGTAATACAAAGTGGGTATTGAAGATTAACCATACATTAACATGTATTTCCTTGTGAATCTTTTACAAATAAGCAACCTCCAACGAAGAAACAACAAATATAAATCCGAAATCTTGAATAAGCTTATTTTTTCAATCTAGAAGCTTGTTATGTCACTTTAAATTGTAACAAACTAACCTTTATGATGCTTAGAACAAAGAAAGAACTAGATAACCAACAAAGTAAACCCAAATAAAATTTTGAAGCGTGAGCTATTTCTTCAAAATAAGCCAGGGGGGGGGGGGGGGGGGGGGGGGGGGGGGGGGGAAAAAAAAAAAATGGGGGGGGGGGGGGGGGGGGGCGAATTTATGCTTATTTAACCATACAAATCAATCACGAATCCAACTAGGCTCTGGTACCAATTGTAGGATCGTTTAATTCATAACATGGTGATGATTCTTGTGATTGGGCTAGTTTCTAGAGAGAGAAACACATAGAGAGATTTTCTAGAGAGAGAAAGTGTATGTGTTAAAGTGAAAATGATTATTGACTAGCTTGCCTCTTCCAAAGTTGGAAGAGGCTTATATAGTTTTTACAAAATACCAGGTATTAGTACCCGGCTTAAAACCGAAAGACATACGATTAACTATTAAACTACGAACTATTATAAACAATAAATATACGGGGTGACCGAGTCTTTTACTCATATCTAACAGAAGGAAATTATAAAATCAATGAGAGAAAATTCCAAGGAAGAGAATGTCAAGTATGATTATGGTGAAATAGAGACCAAAAATGTAGAACTGGAGAATAGTGTGGAAAAACTGCTTTCAGAAAATGAGCGTCTTTGTAATGAAATTAATCATGTGAAACAGGTTTTTAAAGAGCAGTTTGACTCAATAAAAAAGACACGTGTTCGTACTAAAGAACAGAGTGACTCTTTAATTGATAAACTAAACTTAAAATCTACTAAAAATGAGGATTTAAAAGCTTAAATTCAAGATAAGGTTTTTGTGATAAGGTCATTAAAAAATGATTTATGAAAAGTAAAAGGAAAAGAAATTGTTGATATTGTTGCACGAATACCATCTGCCAGCACTATTGTTCCAGGAATGTTCAAACTAGACTTAGAACCTTTGGCTCCTAGGTTATTGCAAAATAAGGAAGCTCACATAGATTACTATAGGATCCCTTTGCTTAATGCTGAATAGATCTAGAACCTTTAGCTTGCAAAGGGTTTGTTACTTTAGATAAATCCAAAGCAACAATAATGAAACACTGATTGAAAACTATTGATTATGCGGAAACTAATCAACCATGCTAAGAAGAACAATAATATATACCACAAAAGAACTTTTATATTAAACTTTGAATCTGCCTAGGTTACAGATTACAAACTATGATTACTATTCGATCTCTATGATCTTTTGTAGAACTATATCTACTAACTATGCCTAGGGTTCCTTTTATAGACTAAGGAAACCCTAATGGGCTTTACAAAACGCGTATAAAGATAATGCATATCCTTTCCTAAGATATCTCATGCATATCTTTAACTCTAACTAATTTCTGCGTAAGCAGACTTAACTATTACATAAACAGTATTAACTATTTAATACTGCCAGTTTTAACAATGATAAACCTTCTACCAGTACTAACTATTACACCAGCAGAATTAACTACAATACTAACAGAATTAAGTCTGTCATACAAAATTCCTAACAATCCTCCCCTAAACTTGAACTTTACTTATTAACTTCAAGTTTCTTTAGTTGTCTTCAGTTTGGGCTTTTGAGAATTGTATCCAAGCATGTCTTTAAGTCCTTAGCTTCTCTTGAATGATGATCTGTTTGATGTTCTTTGAAAAACCAGATCATACTTTGTCTTTTAGTCTTTGTCTTCTCTTCACAGCTACACAGCAACATCCAACTAAGTTGGCTTTGTAGTTTTTGGCAAACTACCAGCCATCAACGGATTTGATATGTCTTTACCATGAGCCGTTTGCTATGGACTAGTCAATGCTTCATTGTAGTAACAAGGTGCATTGATAACCTTATAGTTTTTAGCAAACTATCAGCTATCAACGAATTTAGATTCTCTTTACCAGTAGCCGTTTGCTCTGGAGTAGCCAATGCTTTAGTGCAATACTATGGTGCATTAATTACCATACAGTTTTTGGTAAACTGTCAACCATAAACGGATTTGAGAAGTCTTTACCAAAGCCGTTTGCTTTGGACTAGCCAGTTCTTATGCCTATTAAGCATGGTGAACTGATGACCATTTGTTGTGTGGTGGTTAGCCAACACCCAAACCCTTCTCACTTCCATAATAGTCCACAGTTTCCAAAAACATGCCCACTGCTACTGATAACTTCATCACTTTCTAATCCCAGCTTGCTTCTCAATCATCTTCAAAAGTTTATAACAAACTTCATTCATTTTTCCATCTAGAAGCTTCATTTTCAGCATCACTTGGCAAACATCTTTTGACAATGGATATTTCCTATCTGCTAACATATATATAGTAGATGCCTCCAATGTTAAACAATGTACTGCACATTTATCATAATACCTCCAACTAA